>APFE031268212.1:23067-54195 GCA_000404065.3 Pinus taeda
AGGTGTCATAGGACTTCAAGTCCTCATAATTCCAAGAAAATACATCTTGGAACTCTTTGAACAAATCCACATACTTTGGCTTTTGATCAGGGGGCAGATTTTTGGACAATTTAATCATTTTGGGCTGTTCTGCTGTCCCTATGTTGTGTTCTTCTATAGCAGCATCTATAGGCTCCATTTTTGGCTTTTTGGGCACATAATTGTCATTAAACATATCTTCTAATGGAGTAAGGCCAACAGGCAAAAAATTATTCTTCAGATCAATGAATTCAGCCTCTGCTTTGGATGTTTCCTCTAAATGCATATGTTTGAGCTGTTCTATGTTTGTATTGTCAAAAATAGTTGGGTTTAGGATTTGTTTTGCTGTTGCAGCTGTTACAGCCTGCTGATTTTCGTTTGTTTGTTGTTGGGAACTGTTCACGAACTCCATGTCAATGTTTAAATTTGAAAACTCGCCCTCAAGAGTAAGGAAATTGTTAATGTGGGCATCATTTTCAAATACTTGCCAATCTCTAATATTGTTAGGAACAACGGGCCTATGTTTTATCTCAGCAGCAAAATGGTGATTCGGCTCAAAGGGAAGCTTGTATGTACTAGCAAAATTGGCTAGGCTGTGTGCATGTATGTTATGGTTTCTAGAAATCTTGGCAAGCTCGGATTCAGCGAAGGTGTTAAGTATATCTGTTGCAGCAGTCCTATAGGCCCTCATCCTATTGTCATTAGTAAGGAAGTTGCCCTTCATTTGTTGGATGATCAAATCGGAGTCACCTAGAATGGACACTTTTGTAGCTCCTAGAACTTTGAGCAGTTTTAGGCCTAAGAGGAGAGCTTCATACTCTGCCATGTTGTTGGTACATATGAAATTTAGTCTGTAGGCATGGCCTTCTGCATGATTTTCATGTGTATTGTGAATCCATACACCTGCCCCTGCTCCTAACATGTTGACAGAACCATCAAACTCTAAATACCATGTAATTTTCTGTTATTGGTTTGTATCAAGAGTTTCAGTTATTTTAGGATTGGGCAGATCTAGAATTTCTGTTTGAGGAGGTTCTTCTGGTTTACTGACTTCCTTGACTGTTGTGACTATTTCATGGGCATGGGCAACCGATTCTTCATTTATGCGTGTCTCTAGCTCTGAAGCTAAAGGCTTCTCATTAGTTGGAGGATTGGTGTCTTCATTAAAAAGGATAAATGAATCCATATCAGAATGGATTGAATAAATTGGAAAATTTTGGGGTTTCTCCTCACTACTTACCACATACTTCATCAGCGTTTCTTTGTACAGTCTCTTTAGTTTCCCAAAGACAGATATAGTGGCATACGAGAGGTCGAGTTGAAGGGATCCTTGGAGTTTTGCTCCCCATGATCTTGATAGGAGCACACCGTATTTGGTTGGAATGTCAGCAACTACTACGTCCATTGGGATTGTCTTGTTGGGAAATTGGACTAAAGACACACAAAGGTCTTTGATTAGGCCTAAGCATTTGACTTGACTTGAGTCAAAGGAGTATAGATCCTTGTAGGGCCTTGTGACATCAAGGTTTAGCTTTTCCATTACAACTTTAGGCATAAGATTGTGTGAGGCACCTGAGTCAAAGATAGCATTATGTAAGATTTTATCATGTTTGTGCAGACTAACATAAAAGGGTGGGACAGATCCATATGTTGACTTTCCATTAACCTCTGGACCAAACAGCAGCTTAGGGGTATCATCTAAAACATTTACATCATCCCTGACCTCTGGTAATTGAAGTGACCTTTGAATTTGTTGCCTATACACATCATGTTTGGCAAGTTCTAAGAGGGGGATGGATATTTTAAGTTTCCCAATTTTTGCTTCTAAATTGAATGGTTTTTCTCATGGAATCTTTGCGTCAATTGTAGCAGATTTCTCCTTTTCAAGAATACTCTATGTGTTTTCCTTTGGATTGTCTATGTTATGATGAATGACAGTTTGTGGTATTTCTGTCTTGGGAAGGTTTTTTGGAATGCTATTCAAATTTTATTTTGAGGAAGAAGGAGGTAGAGGCTGATCAGTATGAGGCTGTATGTCTGATATGTCCTCTACAGTGACTTGATGTGGGTTTGGGACAGCAATATCAGTTGGTTCTGTTATGACAACTTTGCCTTTAATCCTATTGGGTTGTTTGATGTCCTTTGTTTTGCTAGGTGCAGGGATATCAATGGTTCTTGTTCTCAGCTTATATTGTTTGTGGACCTCATATACAGTAGAATCATAACCTTGTTTAAAATCAAAAGACTCTCCCGTCTTGGTCCGAAATTGTTTTGCATCAAGGTAGTCTTGGTCTTCTTGAGTGAGAAAGATTTGCTGCTCATTTTTTTAATCTATCAAGTTCATGTGAGTCTCTTCTATGGGCTCACTGGATGTGGATGCCTCTGCGTAGTTTTCTTGGAAAGGAGGCCTAATATCATGGTCGGGACTAGCCCTTCCAGCATTTTTGGTTTGATTTTTCCTGAAGTTTGGATTCCTTATGGTGTTGGGTTGTTGTCCTTCCCATGATGATTTCTTCTCAACACTCTCTACTCTATCTCCCAGCCTATGCATGCCATTGATAATAGCATCTAACTTCTGGTCTAAGGCTGAGGGTTCTTCCTTAAAGGTAGTTCTTCTCTCGACTCTAGCTCTGTTTATTTTGGCAATTAGGTTTGCCTCCACACTAACAGCAACATTTTGCATTTCTGCAAGACTTTGAGGGGATCTTTCCCTTAACTGATAAGCCATTTCAACATCAAAACCATCAGGGAATTTGTACAAAGCAAGATCAGGTGGAGGTCTTAAGTTCTGTGGTATTGCATTGTAGACATTATTGAACCTTGCACAATAGTCCAAAACAGTTTCCTGAGGGCCTCTTTTGATAGTGTCATACTCAGATAATATGTGCAAGGGGTATTTCTTTTTCTCCCATCTATTGATAAACAACTGATATAAGGCTTCTGGGTCTCCTATGGTATTGGCTGGGAGTGCTCTAAACCAAGTCCTGACATCACCGGTCAAACTTTGGACAAAAATTTTCGTTCTCACACTATCATCATATATCTCATAGCTCTCAAAGTAATCCTGCATTTTCTTTGTATACTGAGGGGCTGTGCAGGCATTTGTGCCATCAAAATAGGTAATTTTTGTCTGGTAATCCTGAGGCATAGCCCCGGGATTTGCAGGCAGCTGTAAAGGTGCATATCTATTAGCCATATTAATAGGGATAGGTGGAACAACAGGGATAAGTGGGATATTTGGAGTAGTAGTGGTGGTATGCGCAGTGGATGGAGGTGTGGAAACAGGGTTTGTAGAAGTGGATATTGAACAAGGGGAAGTAGGGTTTGAGTGAAACAGAACTTTAACAGGGGTTACGAAATGGCTACGCTGAACTGTTTTAGGACTAGAAGCAGTCAAACTTTCTTGTTGCTCTTGTTTCCTAAGGATCTTAGGAATTATATTGGGGTTTTCAAAAACAGCTGGGGGATTCAGATCTGGATTTGATCTTGTGTAACGTGAATGCTTCTTGGGAGCCAGCTTCTAGCTTGTTTTTTGGGAATTTTTCTAAAAATACAGGTTAAACAAAAACTTTTTAAAGGGTAGTTTCTTCCTCTGCAGAGCTTTGGACTGGTTTTGTGAAATTATCTGAGGAAGGTCCCCAGTGGAGTCACCATTATGATATCACTCAGGTTGTCCCTAAGCTCCTGAAGGGATATGGCCGAGGTAACCACAAACCAATCTTTGGATTGCAGGTTCTAGCCCACCTGCAATCAGAGAGGGCTCTCTCTTAATGATTTAGCTTTGTTGATGATGATTTTAGGCTAGTTATTGGGTTCAGTGGGTTTTGTTTGTGTTTGGATGGTGTTTGAATGGAAGGAAGATGCTTTCAAGAAGAGAGGCATGCATAGAGTGATAAGTTTCAAACCATTGGGCATGGAGTCAAGGAGTAGGACCGCAGGTGGGATTTCTTGATCACAAGAGGAACAAGGAGCAAGGTAGCGGCACATGAAACAACCTTCAAGCTAAAGAGATGGGGTGAAATGTAAGGAATGAGAGGCAATTAAGAATCTCTCAATCAGCTTAACAGAGGGAAGGAAAATGAGCTCTATCTAGGGGCAATTAAGAATCCCTAGACAACTGTCATACATGGTGAGTTAGGGCAAATATGAGTCAGGTGGAATTCATATTTATGCCTAAAACAGATGAAAACATAAAGAAACAGCAGAAATTGAGCATAGAGTGCAATAAAACAAGTTCTAAGCTAATCTTTCTTTCTGTTGTTTAGATAATGATATATGAATGGAAAAACAGAGGTAAGAAACACTTATTGAGTCATGTACCAGCACAAGAATTCCACAGTCACTCTTCAACCATTAAACACAGTGCACAATTCATTCTCCAACCTCATAAGCAGTCTTTGATTATAGAAATTATCAAATATACAGTGCGAGTCTCTGCTTAAGCAAAACATCCAACCAAAAAAAACCCCACCCTCTTGTTACATTGTTCAGGGTTCTCTTTATAGGTAAAATATCCAGAAGTATTTATTACAACCGACCTAAACAGGTCTGTGGGAAAAAGTTTTTTAAACCTAAACTTGTGTTGAAATTAAATGCAAATAAAATATCTGTTGAGCTGCGCCATAAGCAACTGGATCAAAAAGAGTTAATGTAGTGTCCTCTGTGACTTGGTGCAGTGTTGTTGCAATAACTGAGCTTTGAGCTTTGGTCTACTGATCTTATGTGAGTTTTAACGTGCAGTCACTGTGATGATGAGCTTTGAATGGTTCCTTAACTGCTTCTTGACTTTCAAGGATTTCTTTTAATGTTTTATTCGCCTCGAGCCCTGAGAAGATCTTCACTAATATACTTTGTCGCAACACTGATACTCTTTGACATGGATTTTGGCTTCACATTTTCTCTGATACTCTTTAATGCCTGAACCAGGTCTCTCTCTTTCTTCTAATACGTTTAAAACTGCAAAATCGGGCCTTTTCTACTCTTTTCGGCGCAAAAATGGCTATGGAATCAAAAGATTCCCTAAAGATTCTCCAATTTGGCCCATTTCCCGTAGCGATGCGCAATTAGCGCTAAGCGCTAATCACGCATCGAAATCTTCCTCAGAATTTGAATTCGGGCCTCCTAAGATGCTTTTTCGCGCTTGCGCGCCCTTCTTTGGCGGGTGACGTCAGCATGAAATCAACGGTGGGTCTTGGTACAGTGGATGACATCAGCGGGGTGACGTGGCAGGGTGTTAAACGATGTGGTGCCTTATATTTTTTTGCGATGCGATAGCGGTAACTGAAATGTTGCGATCTACGATGAATTTGCAGTGAAACCTGTCTTAATGGTAAATCATGTTTTAAGTGAAATAGATGAATGAATGGAGGCATGCGGCGAGGAAGAATTTTTGATGCGATATGCTCTTTTAATGCGATGGAAATGTCGCGTCGGGGCAAGAGGAAGCGGCATGCATTTAGGGAACATGATTCTTGCGACCACCGATTTCAGACTTGTGCTATCGCATCAGCAAAAAGGGGAAGGGGCATATATATGTGGCATATAGTATTGCGACATGCCGATTTGAGAAATGGTATCGGCGGAGCATCCATCGAGGAGGACAAGAACGAGCAACATTACCTTGAGGCCTGCGACAACGATAATTGCATCGGAGGGGAATCCAAAGGGATCGGAAGAATGCTAAGGCAGTCGGCGAGGATTATTGCGATCGGAAGAAAGGTATATACGTTTTGAAGAGTATTTGAGGCCTCGGGAGGGTCCGATAACCTAAAAAAGATGAATTTCATGCTTTGGAAGGAGTCCATTACATTGGAAGATGGTTTTAAAGGGGCAAGATGAGGGTTCTTGCTATGTTTCAGACAAACTTAGCAATTCCCAAGTGTACTTATGGTTATCTTTCAACCAGGGGGGAAAGGATAAATATATAGGGGAGTTATTAACATAGTTTTTAGTAGGGGAAGAGGAAAATAGATAGGGAGCTATATCATAGAGTTAGAAATTAATATGGGTTGTGATAAGAAAGCGCTAAGTTTAGAGGTCTTAGGCTTAAAAAAAGGGGAGATAGAACTTTGTAGAGGACATATGAACACTCTTTAAGTAAAGCAAATCTTTACTAGGGAAATGATATGAAACATGATGGATTTAAGAGACATCAAGCAGATCTTGACCTCTTTTGGGGAAGTTAGTGAATGATTTGGTGAAGAAGAAGAAGGGAGAGTTAGACATGCCTCACTTGAGTTGCTCCAAGTGGATTTTTTCCTTGCAATTGTGTTTTGAATAGATATAGCACTTGAAAACACACAATTGATCACAATCATTGGTTTTGTGGCCACAAAACTACCTACCCAGCCTAGTTACCTAGCATTTTTTCTTCTTTTTGGTTTGGGTGCACTTGAACTAGCAAATCCAGCTTTTCAACTTTTTCTTTTACTGTCTTCCTATCTATATCTACACTTATTTCATCCAGGGCTCAGATTAGGCTGTTGAGCACCCTTTCTTCTCTACCTATCTAGGAATTTGCCAAGATTAAGCTGTTTGGACAGATGGTGATTCTCTATATTCTAAAACATAAAATTAAAACCTAGGGAGATCAAGATTAAACTGTTTGGACCTCCCTTTAACCGAAAGTTCTTCAAAATGGAATAGTACATCAAAATTGGAACACAACAGTGGCCCTTGAACTGGCACATTCTCATGGCATCCTTCTTTGGCTTCTGTTAGCAAATATGGAACATTGCAGCATGCAAAGAATGACATATTTGGCATGTAAAAATGTCAATCATGAAAGATGAGTAACATGTTGCAGCAGGAGGCTAACAGGTCAAAGGCCCCAAAGGTTGATGAAGTGGAAGTTTCTCATTAGCTAGACAAATGGTACATTTAATGAGAAAAATGAAGGGACTAAAAGTATTTTTAATAACTATGGAGGGTAAAATAAAATTTTATTAAATTAACATGGCTCAACTTGGAGGTCAATTTATTTCAAGTTTTATTCATCCAAATTTTGGTGGGAATTTTTATTTGAAATTTAAATTTTGAAAAGGTTTGTCCCTCCAAAATATTAGGTCGGATCCCTTCCTAAAATCCTTTATGGCCTCTATAAAATTAAGAGATTTGATAGCTCTCGAATATGTGAAGTGAATGTTGATCCATAGTCACATCACGCAGCCTTGGGGAGTTGTTGAAGACTAGACTAGAAGGCAATTTGAAAGGAATTTTGGGTTTGAAGTATATTGGTTTCAGTTAATCATACATATGGAACTTGTTATTTGAATCACATGGAACTTTCTTTGTTTTGAAGGAATTTCTATGAGATTTTGGTTCATCTAAAATACCAATTTGGAGGAACATTCTATTCTTCAACAAATTGACACTTGCACGTATTCTTTCTTATAATAGAGTGAGGAGAAATCAAGCCTCTGAGGTACTTATGTGGCTATTCGACCTCCCTTACACCTTGAATATCAATTGCATATGTTGTAATGTTTTCAGAGAACAACTATACCAAAAGACACCCCATTAGCAGTGTATTGTTCCCTCCAAAGGATCACAGTCAAAATTGGTGTTGTTAGCAGACAAAGTTAAATAAACACAACATTGTAAATAGTGGGAACAATGCATACATAAACATAAACTAAATAAAGAGGTGCATAAACAAAACAATGCTCAAATGGAGAAAACAAATCAATAATATGTGGAAAATTCTTCCTTTATTGATTGTTGGTGGTAGAGGTTGAATACAATAGATGAATCTTAGCACTTGAAGAGAATTCTTTGAGCTATGGGGCTCAAAAATACTCAATATGGGGGTTTCTTTCCTCAATATCTTTGAAAATTTCTTCTCTCTCTAAAAGAAGTGTGAATACTCTCCAATGGTGGATTCATCTTCTCTCACTAAGATGATGGATTGCTTAGAAAAAAATGACCAACATGCTAGTGCTCTTCCCTGTAGAAATTCCCACTTGTAGATCACCTGGTAATGCAATATACTAAAGCAAAACACTTGATCTACTTCTACAAACAATTTAGCTGAAGCTTAATCAAACATGAGAAACATTAATAAGAATACATATAACTAATAAGAAGGAATCAATCACACATAACACAAAAGATATAACCCGGGGAAAGCCTCAGCCTAAAACCCCAACTCTATATTATCATACAAGTGGAAATATAGCCAGTATTACAAAAAGAATCAACTCAAAATCTATCCTGCTCTCTCTACAATACCTTTGTTTCTCATACACAGTCAAAGGCCTCTATCTAACCTCTGGTCTGCCCTCCAAGCCTCCTATTTCTTTGCAAAATTTTGATTGGGGTCCAGTGCAGCCACTTGTGTGAAGTCGCCTCTTCACACACTCACTAACCTCTGATCCAACTATGCAGTCTTGAAGGAGATAAATCCTCATCATGGATGAGCTTCCTTTATAAGAAAAATATTCATCCAGCTAATAGTACACTGTCCCTTCTCTGATCTCAACTGGGTCTCTGTCTGAACTGACATACATGAGTTATTTATGAGAGAATATTTAGTTATCTAAAGTGCAGTAGTTACATGCATGCAAGCATTAACTAACTGAACTCACATTAATTTAAACAAACTATTTAAATCAATCTAACTGGACTTGACTCAGTTAACTGGGCCAACTAATTACAACTCAAATTAGAACTCATCCTTATCTCTTTAACTGAAGGATAAATTCCTCAATCAATGGAGAAACTGTTGCATGTCCTCACATAGACTTCATGTTTAATTTTTCACAACTAATTAACTCATGGTGAATTAATTAATTTATTTTCAAATAGTTGTTAAGTTCAAATTCGAATTTTACTTCCTATGTTTAGTCCAGGGACTGATTAAAATAGGAATCCATTCTGAACTGCTAAAAATAGAAATTCTATTTTTAGCACTTCCATTTTTCATTCCCTGTTGCCCAATCCAGCATTGGTACCCAAACTGCTACTTTTGGCAGTGTTATATCTAGCACTACTATTTTTAGCATTTCTTGTTGTCATTTTTCAACACTCCCTCTCAACAAGAAAGGCTTCCTCTCGAACCTGATCTTGTACCTTCGGAATGTTCTGCATGCAACACTTCTACCAAGTGTGGTTACTCTAGCAACTCTCAGAACAAAAAAAAAACTCCCAACTGACCTCTCTGTTGGGCTAGAAACATACTCTGATGTTGAAGCTCTACCTACTGCTGACAAGTGCTCCCTCTCTGACCTCTGAACTACTACAACATCTCCATGCATCTCGCACCGTTGCACACCTCTCTGTGCCATCCTGTACTGGTGCACCACACTTGCACCTCTCGCATTACTGTAGCTTGTTAGCTCTACGCTGTCTTGGGATTCTTGCATTGTAGCTCTCTCTGCCACTCCATCCGCATCTATCTCTACCCAATCAGTTAGTCTTGCTACTCCTCATCGGACTCCCGTAGTAATGTCTAATCAAAGAGGTTGGATACCTCAAAGATTCTGCCCCTTCTCCTTGGGACGATCACTCCACATTGCCCCACCTCCTACTTGGAGGTATGGCCACATGTGATCCCTCTGCCCACCTGGCTTGAAGTTTCCCCCTACTGGAGGCCTCTGCATGAGTGGATGCATCCACTATGTCTCCTCTCAGCTTCCTCAGTTGTGGCTGCTCCACAACCTCCTGAAGTTGCTTCACCAATTGTGGCTCCTCCACAATTGTTTGAGACTTCTTCTGGCACTACATGTTGAGAGGTAATTTACTCTCCCTCTCAACCACCAAGTATCTAACCTTTGCCTTGCTCCTCAAGGCTTTGCATGCATCTTCTACCTCAAGTTCATACAGGTTCTTGGCTAGCACACCAATATGTTTCATATTTCCCACCGTCATGAAATTTCATGGAAAAAGTGTTGATTTTAAATCAGCAATGTCTCCCTCATCCGAACTCCGATTCAACCGATTTTTTTTTGAATTTGGGTATTTTTCCGCAAGGAATCCAAATCTGCTATTTTTTTTTTTATTTTGTACAAAAATTTTCATATATGCTCTGCAAACTCTCGGCCAAAACTCAAAACTTTGAAATCTCCTCTCAGTATACGGTTCTCTCCTTGATCACCTGTGCTCTGATACCATGTAGAACTTTTTCTACAAAACCTTGCTCTGATACCATGTACAAATTCCCACCTGTAGATCACTTGGTAATGCAATATACTAAAGCAAAACACTTGATCTACTTCTACAAACAATTTAGCGGAAGCTTAATCGAACATGAGCAACAACAATAAGAACACATATAACTGATAAGAAGGAATCAATCACACATAACACAGAAGATATAACCTGGGGAAAGCCTCAGCCTAAAACCCCAACTCTATATTATCATGCAAGTGGAAATATAGCCAGTATTACAAAAAGAATAAGCTCAAAATCTATCCTGCTCTCTCTGCAATACCTCTGCTGCTCATAGATAGTCAAAGGCCTCTATCTAACCTCTAGTCTGCCCTCCAAGCCTCCTATTTCTTTGTGCAATTTTGATTGGGGTCTAGTGCAGCCACTTGTGTGAATTGACTTCTTCACACACTCACTAACCTCTGATCCAACTACACATTCCTAAAGGAGATAACTCCTCATCATGGATGAGCTTCCTTTATAAGAAAAATATTCATCCAACTGATAGTACACTATCCCTTCTTTGATCTTGACTGGGTCTCTGTTTGAACTGACATGCATGAGTTATTTATGAGAGAATATTCAGTTATCTGAAGTGCAGCAGTTACATGCATGCAAGCATTAACTAACTGAACTCACATTAATTTAAACAAACTGCTTAAATCAATCTAACTGGACTTGACTCGGTTAACTGAGCCAACTAATTACAACTCAAATTAGAACTCATCCTTATCTCTTTAAATGATGGATAAATTCCTCAATCAATGGAGAAACTATTGCATGTCCTCACATAGACTTCTTGTTTGATTTTTCACAACTAATTAACTCATGGTGAATTAATTAATTTATTTTCAAACAACTGTTAAGTTCAAATTCGAATTTTACTTCCTATGTTTAGTCCAGGGACTAACTAAAATAGGAATCCATCCTGAATTGCTAAAAATATAAATTCAATTTTTAGCACTTCCATTTTTCATTCCCTGTTGCCCAATCCAGCACTCGTACCCAAACTACTTTTTTTAGTAGCGTTATTTTTAGCACTTCTATTTTTAGCATTTCTTGTTGCCATTTTTCAACATTCCCTTCTTTGGCTTCAACAATGCAATGGTGGTTTTCTCAAATAGCAATTTGGCCAGCATAACAATGTCTCATATTTTGGTTCTCCCATGGCCTATTTATATAGAATTTTTTTGAATCCTTCTTCCCTCTCTTGGTACATGTATGATAAAGACACATGTGGAGGAAAGGATGATTCCATTGAGGGTTTCATATCTCCAAGGCACCTTGAATTAGTATTTACTGGACTGAGCTCATGTCATAGAATCGGCCCCAAGTGTGTAAAGTGGTCCTGGATCATTGAGTCATCCTTTTTTGCAAAGCACGGGTTTTGGAGGTTATTCCACACATGTGCGTTTATTGAAGAAATATACGTGCAACCTTAATTGTTTTTCCTTTATAAACTTTAGATCTTATGATAACTTTGATTTTTTAAAATTCATAATGTATTCAACTGGAAAATTTTCACCTGTGCATTTTGATGGACACTTTTTTGTGTCTTCTAGATTGTACTAAAAGGTGTACGATTTTTCAATGTTAATAGTTTCCCCCCGATGTATGAGTTTAGGAGGAGCTATATAGTTGAAATACATCATTTTTTCTTATCTGATGGAGAGTCTGATCAATTTTTTGAGAGAGAGGATAACTTGTTGCAGAGATGAGTAGAGAAAAACCCCTTGACTAAATATCAATGGTAACCATGCTCTAGTGAAAACCTACAATACAATGTGTCTATACAAGGCAGGCATGTCCATGCTCTTTATGATGGGTAATCGGACTTGATTTCAATTTGGACAAAGACTAATTGTGGTCCAGTCAACATTGTGGTCGTTGACGTGTTGATAACTGCTCACACCCTCAAGGGAATTTTCTGGTCAAATAGGCGTAATATGGTTCCCCTATGCATAACCATGGTGAAGCACTGTTAATTGGGGTATTGTGGTATACATAGGTCTTCGATTTTGGGTACCTCCCCCATATCCTAATGTAAGCAATTTTGAATGAGGTGCTTAGTGGTGCGGGGGTCTTCTACTAAATGAATGAACTACAGCAGTAACTAAATACGGCACCACCTTGACATGAATACTTGAGATAGTGTCGAATGTCAAGGGGACCGATGACATCAGTGGGAAATAATCGTTCCTATTATGCCACCCTAGGATATCCCTTTGGATGGGGGGGAGTATCCAAGGTATGACCTATTTCCTGGAACACATTTGTGACTTCGATAGGAAATGGGTGTTAATTGCCCAACATTGTGATTGGGGAAATCAATGTGAGATATGAAAATATTGTAATAACTTGTGTCAAATATGCATGATAGCGAGAGTTATCGATATAGGAGGATATGGATAGTTATCCTAAGGTCGGAGCTTAATGTGACAATGGTGACAGTCAAAACATGTTTTTGATGGTGATGGTCCTAGAACCGATAGGATTTCCAGGGTGGGTGTGAGCAGGCTTTGACAGGTGTGCAAAATGGAAGGTGATTTGCTAGTGAGATGTAAGCTTCAACCAAAGGTGACTGGAGACTTTCGCCAGGCACAGGTCATGAATTGTAAAAACAAAATGTGTATGAGAGATTTTTTGTCCTTTTTGAAAAAATATTTTTACACTTGCCAAAAGAATATGAGGGTGGTTTGGATGTACAACCTAAGACATGGGTGCCCCATGATTATGGTAACCTGCATAGAGGTATGGTGTATCTGTTGAAGGTGAGGGGGATATTAGTTGGTCTCCATTTTGGTTTGGTGAGGCGAGTGATGTGACACAAATGGGCTATGCAATATGGATGAATGATAGGCCAAATGTAGGATGCGGGGGTGCATCCGTTCAGTGCTTGTTATGGCCCAGGAAATGGGGTGTATGCATAATGAGTGTAGCATAATGAGGCTAAAATTCAAGATATGTATGTGAGATGGTTCCCAGGCCGGAGTGAGTGGTCATGGATCCTTTTATTGAAGAAGGGTCTACAAAGATGAAGCGAGCCATGAGGGGGGGAGATCTATTGACCGATGCGAATGTTTATCATATGCAAGGGTGAGATGGTGATAAACATGGTCGAGATGATGGAACTTATGGTGAATTTTGGAGAAATGATGTTAGGATATGAAAATCATTAGGAAGAAGCCTATCATGCTAAGTGGAGAATGATACATGCTCTTTTGTTTTCTTAATGGTATGATGGTTGAATCGGATCATATGTGATGTTCCTGCAATGGATACAACCAATACCCCAAGTGAAAGCATTGCTCAAGACATACATATATCATGAATTCTATGGATTTAGAGAACTCATGAAGTACCTAGCATGAGTTTCTGAGTGTGCGACAAGCCAAAAAAAGAGTCTTTTCATTTACCGTAACGAAATGTTCCATGATGAAGATGGCATGTACTGATATTTGTGTCTCTTCCGGTTTTGTCAATGGATATCCCAGGATTTTGTAATGGACCTGAAGAGATGGAAAAAAGGGTGATAGATAGGGAAAAGGGGCCCAAATATCATTGTTGAGCTGTGGAGATCAAAGAGCACCTTTGGATCTTTTCTTATCGTTGCAGACAGCCTTAGTACCCAAGGTTCACGTAGAGAGATCTAGGTAAGAGATTGTACCTTATCCTTTATGAATTTGGTAATTTCTAGGTTAGGTAGGTCATACAGGGGTTCCCTATATGGCCTTTTAGATTTAACTTTGCTTGGTTGCATGGGCGAATAATCTGGATTCGTGTGGTCGTCATGCATACCTTGGGGTTTTGCACAGTGACTCTGCGCATTCCTTGGGGTTTTAGGTAACAACCCCATGCAAAATGGCCACTTAGATGCATGCATCATGCATCTGAGAGGGAAAATAGGCGCGTAGTTGCGAAAAAATATCTTTCATTGAGTTTTACCCCCTCTTTTTTTTTTAATAACCTCAAGGGTTAATTTTTTGGTTTAACGTTTGGTATCCTTGGTGGTAGGATGATCTTGCATGAGAGGGATTGGGTGAGGATACATACTGTTGTGGCACATGATCTAACAACAAATTAGTTGCTGGTGTAGTAGGGTCTCCTGAAGTTTCTTTGCCAAATGATTTTGTGTTTATTTTTACTTGATTTAGACTCGTGATGGTGATGGGAGGTGAAATGACGGTGGCCCAGTTTTGTTGTTGGACGCCTTTTCTCCTTAAATACACATAAGAAATCTAGGGGTCCTTCTTCCTTGGGTTTGGGGATGGATTCTGCAGATTCTATATCTGAGTCCAGCAGATAAGAGTTTTTTTTCATGAATTTATGTACGAAACTCAACATTGTGCAGAATTTGGGAAGGTGGGGGTACCTCTTCTTATGATGGTTTTCCTCGCAGACACGACATATATGGTGTTGGTGTCTAGGTTTGATTCTTTGAGAAACCTTGTTGATTGGGTGGTTTTGGTAACGTGTCCATAGTTCTAGGAAGAGGTTTACTAGATGATTAGGGTCATCACATATAGCACATGGTAAAGCATAGGAGCGGTGTTGTTTCTTATGTTTCCTTCTTGTGTTGTAGGCATGTTTTTTAGAGCATGAAGTTACCTCTTCTTGAATGTAGAAAATGTTCTGACATTTATTGTCCATTTTAGGGTTGGTTAGCGCTATCGGCTCATTCATGTTGGTTTAAATGTGTGTGATTAACATCTCTCAGTATTGAGGGATATCAGAATAGTGATGAGTATAGTGCCCATGTTTTTCACATATAAGGCATGCATGGTTGGTGTGTATGTATTTGTTACGCAAAGGTATAGTTTTTTATCTTTTTGGTGGAGTTGTGGTTACAGATGTTTTAGGGACATTCATGAGAGTTTTAACTCATCTAATTTGGGGCATATGTGGTTTGGGTGCCCAAATTCCTCAGATAACGCACAACATTGCAAAGCCCTGGAGTAGTTTGAGGGTTCGCCTCTTTTACCATTTTGTTTAGTCTTTCTGCCAACCCCGGTTGGTGTAGGTGCCAAACAGTTTTGAGTAAGGGTGATTTTTTTAGATTTAGGTACATGGATATTTCCTACAGAAATGTGTCCTGTCTCAACCAACATGGTCAAGGGGACCAAGTACCAAACCGGTATTGCGAGATCCATATTTGGAAATGTAAGGGTTTTTATGGCTTGGTGCGAGACAAAGTTGGGTGGGGAGCATAAAAAGGGGGTTTGCGTAATGGCATGAGGTAAAGTAATGAAATCATCAATTGCAAGGGGTGTGGTGTTTGGAACTGGTTCCAGGTTTTGGGTGGTGTTTGATGAAGTCATCATGCACACTGGTGCTCTGGTATTTGGGACAAGCTCTTGTCTTACTAGAGGGTCTCCTGGGAATGTTCCTAGGAGAGTTGATGGCTTAAACTAAGCTGGGTTGAGCTAAGCCCAGTGTAAGTAGTGATCACCTCATGGGAGGACGAGACTAAGGGAAACACGCCATATGGTGTGGGTAAGGTTTCCTTCTCGTAGTATGTGATTTTATCAATATTAATGATCTTTCCATCGTGGGGGGACATCAGTATTTTGAACACCAATGAGGCGACTGCGAGCATTTCGTACATATAACTTTGGCCTAGTAGGATGTTGTAATCCAACTGGGCGTCTAGTACTTGAATGTCTATTAACACAGTTTTTCCAGCCAAATTAACTAGCATGCTAGGGTATAAACCACCATGAGAAGAATGGCGTATGTCATATGCTCTGAGTGTTATGTCAAAAGGCTTAAGTTCAAGGGATCCTAATTTCTTCCAAACAGATTTGGACATGATACATGTGGAAGCCCCTTCATCGACGATGCAATCATGGATTTTGATATTTTGGACTGACTAGGATTTCGAAAGCAACGGTTGAGGGTAGTCGTGGAGTATCTTTTTCCAATTCAAATACTATTAGGCGGGAATCCGATGGGTCGATTGCACCTAGAGTGGAAAGTAAGGCTTTCCACTAGGTTGGGCATGTTTACAGGACTTCTAGCGCTAACATAGTTGATGGTGATTGTGCTTAGTCGTCGACTATGTTGTAGCTATCAACTTCTTTTGAGTTCTATCTTGTGCGTCGTATGAATCCTTTCACGTTTTTAGGCATGGCTTCTACAGAAGTTTGAGGGATGCTAAATGACCCTATAGGTATTTCTGTAGCCAAGGTGGACAGCTTGGGCTATGGGGGGAGCTTCATAACTTTGATTTTACATTTACAAGAGGATATCTTCTCCTGTCATGAAAATATCATGATTAGGATTTTTATGGAGGTTCCCTCCAGAGGGATGAGGTTGGGGAGTTTGTTGTTGAGTATTAACCACTCCCTGATGGGGGAAGGGGTCCTGAATCACTACAGTTTCTTAACTGCCTTAACCCCTATTGTTTTGTATCCTTTTTAAATCAAGAAGTTGAGGACAATGGTGGGTATAATGACCATATTCCCCACAGATAGCACATGCATGATTAGTCTACAGACTTGTGTTCTTGCTTTGTTTCTGTGAGCTATTGTTGGTCGTTCCCTAGTTCTAATTCTAGTTGCGGTTGTCACTTCCTAATGCCCTTAGGGATTGTTGTTGATTTTTTCCCCTCACTCGAGTACTTCCTTTGGCTTACTTCTTCATTTTTTCTTAGCATCCTTGGAAATATTAACTAAATTCAGTTGTTCATCTGATTGTTTATGTGAAGCGAGAGAAGTTTTCACTAGATTCACCCATGCATTATTTTGTGTAGGTGGGATGTTTTTTTGTTGTGTTGCGAAGGGAGAATATTGGTTTCCTTGTCCCTAGTTAAGGTACTAGCTCAGGGGAGCGGACGTCATATATGTATTCTTAGAGGAGTATTGGTTTCCCTGAGGGGGAAGATACGAGCCTCCTTAACGGGGCTAGTATTCGTTAACCTTGTTGACTATATTTTGCATAAGTGCAGATTGACCATTATAATACCATGTATGATGCAATGGTGGTGTGTTTTGTGTAGCATCATATGCTTGGCCATTGAAAAAATACCCAGGGTATTGGTAGTTATTGTTGTGGTGATTTTGGGATAGGGACCGAATTAATCTGTCAGCAACATTGGATGTGCATGGTATCTCTTTATAAGTTTGCAAGTGTGAGGCATCTGGAAGCACATGATAAATGTACCCAGACTGGGTATAGATAAGCTCCAATTGTTCAAATTTACTAATGGCTTCTTCCTTGGTTTGCGGGGATGAATTTTCCATGTCCTTAGATATTTCATATTTGAGGGATATCAGGAATATTTCTAAGAGGCCTTTATCTTCAAACTAGGTTTTGCACATGCAACGATAATTTTGCTATTCATGGAGATGATCCAAGATGTGAATAGTGGGTGTTTGATTTGAAGATGGCGAGGAGTTTTGGCACGAACCATGGCAGATTGGGAGCTAGACGAAGGTGAGGAAATCATTAACTAATGAGTTAAAGGTCTCATGCAACGTAGAAGGCTGGTCCATATACCATTTCACGGCGGGCCCAATTATGGTGCGTTGAAACAATTGTAATATAATAGTATCTTCTATGATACTATTAGATGAACACCACATGTGAAACGTCATGACATGGTTTCCTGGGTATTTTCCCTATATTCCCTCAAACTTTGGAATGTCTGAAGGGAGCTTAGTGGGCATAGCTAGCCAATTTTTTCCATGGGCGATCAGGTCAATGGTTAGTCTGCTTAAATCTAGTAGGTATAGTGAAGCTAAGAATAGGATATGTGCACTACTTTCCATCGTAAAATGATTCCAGACAGCTATATGCAATTGTGTCCTCTGTGGGGATGTCTCAGGAGAATTACCTCAATGGGTGTTTTTTCCAGATGATTTTGTGTTGCTTTTGGCCTGATCTAGATTGATGATGGTGATGGGAGGTGAAATGATGGGGGCCCAGTTTTGTTGTTGGTCTCCTTTTCTCCTCAAACACACATAAGACATCCAGGGGTCCTTATTCACCAAGTGGGGGGATGGATTCTCCAGATTCCATATCTGAGTCTAGTAGATAAGAGTTTTCAATCATGAATTTATGTACGAAACTCAATGTTTTGCGGAATTTGGGAAGGTGGGGGTACCTCTTCTTATGATGGTTTTCCTTAGAGATAGTGCATATATGGTGTTGGCGTCTAGGTTTTCTTCTTTGAGAAACCTGGGTGATTGGGTGGTTTTGGTAAGTGTCCATAGTTCTAGGCAGAAGTTTACCGAATGATTAGGTTCATCACATATAGTACATGGTAAAGCATCAGAGGGGTGTTGATTCTTATACTGCCTTTGTGTGTTGTAGGCAGGTTTTTTAGAGCATGAAGTTGCCTCTTCTTGAATGTAGAAGATGTTTTGACATTTATTGTCCATTTGTGGATTGGTTGGAGTATCAGCTCATTCATGTTGGTTTGAATGAGTACGATTAACGTCTCTTAGTATCGAGGTATATCAGGACAGTCATGAGTATAGTGCCCATGTTTTTCGTATATAGTGCATGCATGGTTGGTGCATATTTATTTGTTATGAAAGGTACGGTTTTTTCTCCTTTTGGTGGAGTTGCGATTATTGATATTTTAGGGGTGTTCATGGGATTTTTTAACTCATCTAATTCGGTCCATATGTGGTTTCGGTGCCCAAAATATTCACATAATGCATAGCGTTGCAAGGCCCTCAAGGAGTTTGAGGGTTCTCCTATTTTACCATTTTGTTTAGTCTTTTTGCCAACTCTAGTTGGTGTAGGTGCCAGATGGTTTCGAATAAATGTGGTTTCCTGAGATGGAGGTATAGAGATATTTCCTACCAGAATGTGTCCTATCTCAACCAACATGGTCATGGGGACCAAATACCAAATCAGTATCGCGAGAGCCATATTTGGTAATGTAAGGGTTTCCATGGCTTGGTGCGAGACAAATCCAAGTGGGGTCATAAAATGGGGGTTTGTGTAATGTCGTGAGGTAAAGTAATGAAAACATCAATTTCAGGGGGGTGTGGTGTTTGGAACTGGTTACAGGTTTTGGGCGTTGTTTAATGAAGTCATCATGCACACTGGTGCTCTGGTATTTGGGACAAGCTCTTGTCTTACCAGAGGGTATCCTAGGAATGTTCCTAAGAGAGTTGATGGCTTAAACTAGCCCAGGTTGAGCTCATTGTAAGTAGTGATCACCTCATGGGAGGAAGAGACTAAGGGAAACACGCCATCTGGTGTGGGTAAGGTTTCCTTCTCGCAGTATGTGATTTTATCAATAGTAATAGCCATGGAGATGTAGTGCAAAGCTGGTCGGTGTGCCTGCTTCAGGGACATCATCATCTCAACAACGACCTCTGCTAGGTTGGCCCAATCCATCAAAGAAAAACCCTCTAGTCAAGGACTCAACTTGCCCCCAGGAATTACGGTAACCCCGTAAATCTGCCTCTGCATCCTCAACACACCTCATGGCTATTTTTAAGATCATGTGCCACAACAATACTGACAAATGATTTTCTTTGCAATATTATTTTGTGTTTCTTTTGGCATGTCTAGACAGGTGATGGTGATGGGAGGTGAAATGACAGGGGCCCAATTTTGTTGTTGGCTGCCTTTTCTCCTCAAACACACATAATAAATCTAGGGGTCTATTGGGAACAGGTCCCCTAGGGTCATTTTTGGGACTAGAAGCCTAAGTTTGGGGCAGAAAACCCGAATTTTGTATAAAGGAATGTAAAGTCTCTGCCTTTTGTGGTCGTGGAGCACAAAGATAAAAAGAGTCAAAAAGGATTTTCGCCCTTAGTTTAGATAGCTTGTTTCGGCTTTAGAGATCTACCCTTCGTCCATGGACCATGGGATTGCATAAAAAGGGAGTCTTAGAAGAGTCTAAGGAGGGAAGTAGAGTTCTAAGTAAGTTTGAGTGCTTAATGAGTTTGTGAAGAGTTAAGATCGAGAGTCTTAGCGTAGGAAGAGGCTCTGCAACTGAGCACGCAAAGGCCTAGGTTAGAAGTCTGCAGCTGAGTGTGCGGACCCATGCAGCTATGTGGGTAGGGCAGATAGAGTCTGTACTAGAAATTTGAATCATCAATGAAGAGAAGTATTCTGAAATTACTGTGTATTTTGCCTCTGTGGATTGCATGTGATTATATTATGTTAAGTTCTGGGTTTATGTTATAATGCTAATTTGATGCGCGAATATATATGTTTCTATCTGTTATACGAATGTAAATAAGGATAAATGTTTACGCGAAGATAATCTTAATTGCATGGTAAAATTGGTGAACACTTAAGATAATTTGAGAAATTATACAATAAAACAGTAACAAAGGCGCGTAAGTGCCTAAGTCACTGGTTAGGGTTACGTAAAGGATGATCAAATAACTTTGCAAAGGTTCTAAGAGACGGAAGAGTAAGTACATCGATAAGCCCTAAAGGCTTATCGATCTACGGGAAGGAATGGTTTAAGGTATAAAACTGATATCACAACCATCTCAGGGTGCAGAAACTTGGTTCCTGTATCCCATACTACTTTGGGTGAGACTTCAGTCCACACTCCGCGGACTGATGCCAAAAGGGCCAGTAGTGTAGGGATTTACTTAGCTGACTAACGTTAAACCTAGGTTAAGGCCCATCAAGCCAAAAAATGGTTTTGTTTCCAGGACCGGGATCTGCATAACGAGATGTGTGATGTCACATCATTGGAATCCAACTAAGAAGGAGATTGGAGACTGGTTGGATAGAAATATCCACGAATTCATGGTGCAAGAATACAAGAATCCACAATTGACAAAGGAATAATAGTTGGACAGATATTTGTACATAGAAATTCATGAAATCTTCTTATGTTCTTTCCCGGTTGAATTATACGAGTGGATCGTGAAGTTGGAAAACAATCAGGGAAGGTGGAGGCTTGACAATCCAATTGTCTAGACCCCTGAGTTAGTGCGGATATTGGAAGCCTTTGAAGACAAGATCGTACGTGCTATTGACCATTGGCTCGATCGTATCATAGGAGGATTTGTGACAAAGTTCAAAGTTGATACTTCGGTAAGCTACAGCGAAGCAGAGCATCGCTTCTTCAAGGGGCTATGAGGTAAGTATTTGAAATCATTAAATACTTGGATTAAGATGCTCTTGCGTGAGAAGTGGGTCATGCAGTTACCTTGATGTTTGGAGCTACACGAAGTGGAAGGTTTTTCAAGGACGGAGGGATAAAAAGTCCTGAGTATAGCCTATTGATTGAGCCTCCTTTGAGTGACAACAAAGGAGCAGCGCAAGTTTTTCTGTGAGTGTTATTCAGTTGATAAGACAAGGGTTCCCACGAATACCTACACCACCTCCATCCTCATCCCATCCATCCACACTACCTCCATCCTCACCTCCACCAATTACCCCATCGCCCACACCGCCGCCACCTCCACCATTTTTCAATATGGCGAACTCTATAAAGCTACCTGTACTCAAGGGCATAGGAAATGCATATCCTGACTAGTTTTCGTTCGTCGCGAAGGTTGTATGGGAAGCTCAGGGTATCACAGATGATCAAATGAAGAAAGCAATGTTGGTTAGTGCTTTGCAAGACTACACACTAAAGTGGTACATTAAGTACAGTACTGATAATCCAACATCCACATGGGCAGATATCCAGACTGTGCTAAATAGGGAATTCAGTAGACCTAAGTCTCAAGCACAATCCATTGTGGGATTCAAGGAAATCATGATGAAGCTTGGGGAGACACCCTAGGATTTGGATCAAAGATTTAAGTGTATGATCCGTGAAGCCAACATGAACCTAACTGATGGGCAGCACCATGAATGGTTTGTGGCCTTGCTCCTGCCTCAACTAAGGGTTGCGCTATCACAACACAAGATTGGGACCCAGGTGGAAGCTCTAGAAATCATGATGAGACTGCACAACACATCAATGCATGATGATAATCTAGAGGTTCAGAAGATTCACACGCAGTTGCAAAACCTTTGCCTTGAAATGCAAAGCCTGAAGAAAGAAAGAATAGCTCAGCCAGAGGTGCACGAAGACTTTGGTGCCTGATAAAGGTCAGGGGCATGGCAAGGATCATTTTCTAGTATTTGTGAATTATGTTACAGCAAGGGAGCCAATGCCTCTAAGGCTAGAGGCTGCAGCCGATCCAAGTGCAGAGCCCATGCTATGGTGTGCTATATGCTAGGTAGCTAGGAAGCATGCGACTGACAATTGCCCTTTGATGCAAAAATTCGTACAAACACCACAACAACTCTTCTGCAATTTCTGTCAATCAGTAGGTCATGATGAGCACAATTGCCGTAGTTATGAATTAATGATGGACAAGACACCTGCATATAGGGTGTAGGCAGTAATGCATCCACCAGACCAAGGCACTAGGGGAGTGTGAGGTGAGTATCAGCGGTGAGGCCGAGGTCGAGGTGGAGGAGGTCCTGGTAGAGGCTGAGGACATCTTATTTGTTACAATTATGGAGGACCAGGACACTACGCAAGAGACTGACCAAACCCGACGCAACTATCATGCTGCTATTGCACTCAGTTTAACCACACGACTAAGGATTTCCCTATATTGTTGGCTAAGATTCTCAAAAAGGGGGCGCACCCTCCGCAACTGATGTAGAACCTATAGATGATGAGGGCTAAGCCTCGTGAAGTGGAACCGCACTTGGTGAGGATAAAGGGAAGCAGCCTGCAGAAGGTGAGTGGGTCCACAAAGCACCAGAAAAGAGACTAGGTTTTATCTGGAGCACACAAAAAGAAACATTTATGGAATCAAAGAAAATCTTCACTGAGGCCTCTACCTCAAGAAGTCAGGAGAAACAAGTTGAATAAATGGACCCATCCATGATTACCACATTCTTGGAGACCTGCATGAAACTACTCCATGATAGTAGGGTTGTGAAGGAACTACAGGAACTAATCAATCAGTGCCCTAGAAAGGACAGTGCTATTAGCGAACCATGTGTTGTTAGAAAGCTTGGTAAGCATAAGGAAAGGACAAGATGTGAGATGAGACTCACCGCACAGATAGGAGAATATGAGATGGATCAAGTTATTTTGGATCTAGAGTCAGACACGAATGTTTTGCCTAAGCAAACATGGGAGCGGATGGGGAGACCTATGCTACAGTGGTCTCCGATTCAGTTAAGAATGGAAAATAAGTAGAAGATCATCCCCATGGGATGATTGCAGGGAGTAACTGTAGATATTGAAGGCATGAGCGCATTGGCAGATTTTGAAGTAATAGAAATTGTGGATGACAACAACCCCTACCCTGCACTCTTTGGGATTGATTTGGCTTCTGACATGAATGGGGTGATCAACCTGAACAAGCAAAATATGTTATTTAAAAAGAAATTGCTTCGCGTAGTAGTACCCCTGGATCCTGCAGAAGGACCACGCTATACTAAATCAGTCCACGATTACGAAAGCGATGATGATTTGGACCATATATATAAGATAACATCACGAGATCAAGATTGGGTGAATCCAACAGTGTATGGTCGTATTGCACGGGACCGCAAAAGTTCATGCACATCAAGCTTGGATGACGAATTAGAGCACTGGCAGAATCGATTACATGAATTATCTATGTTGTGTTGTAATATGATGACTTATACGTTGCATTGTGTGTCATCAGAGGTAAGGAATCTGCCTTCTTATGATGGGTTGACTGATGTGGATATATTTTTGGATGCATTTGAAAGGGAAGTGCCAGAAACACATTACTTCCAGGCCTTGGATTGGGCATAACGTATTACACCCACAATATGGTGGGGTACGCACAAGGGTAGTTTCGATGATTGGCACGAATATAGTAGGATGATGAGAATACACTTTGGACAGCCGAAAGTATGGATGACAGACAAGTATGATGGGAGGGATGATCCACGTGATCACTTGGCCAAATGGACTAAAGCTTATGGAGCGGAGCCTTAATGTAAATGGGTGCATATGTTATGTCATACCTGGGATGTCACACCAAGAATTGGTACCTGGAGACAAAGCTCTGCCATGGCACTAAAGAATGGGATATTTTGTGCCAAGGGTTTGTAATGACGTTCAACTTTGAAGACAGGTTTGACTGTATTGATGAAGCACTACAAGAGGTTAAAGCAGTGATCTTTAGAATACCACAGGATCCTTTAGATCTTATTCAACCTTATTAGACCACTCAGATGAGCCATGCACTGGAATGCTCTAAAGTGACCATTGAAGAAGAAGACAAGGATCCCAACAAAATTAATATTCCAGAGACTAAAGGTCACCGTGAAGTTGAAGGACAGCAGGTCGAAAACCCAGACATAACTACACCGCTCAAAACGAGGTAGGTGAATATTGGCACAGAAGCAGAGCTGAAGTTTGAAAATATTGGGAACTATTGGGAGGATGCGACAGTAGATAAGGTCGCTGAACTACTCCGTGAATATCAAGATTTGTTCCCCGTGAATTTTTTTGACCTGAAAGGAATAATAGGAAACCTGGGTGTCATGAGGATGACCCAAAACCTGTGAAACAAATACCTTACCACCTCAATCCGAAGTATAAGGAAAGGGTCTGCGTTGATTTAGATAAGATTCTCGCTGCAGGTATTATTGAATGGTGAGAATCTGATTGGGTAAGCCCAATAGTGGTTCAAGAACAGAAATAGAAGGAAGAAATAAGGATATGCGTAGATCTTAGGAAATTGAATGACACTTGTATGCATGATCCTTTCCCGACCCCATTCACCGACGAGGTCCTAGATAATGTAGGCGACCAAGAAGCATACTCTTTCACTAATGGGTTATTTGGGTACCATTAGATCAAAATCGCGCCTGAGGATAGAAGCAAGACAACCTTCGCGACTGAATGGGGATGTTTTCAATACATCGTAATGCCTTTTGGGCTGAAGAATGCACTAGTGATATTTTCACGCATAGTCATTGTGGCATTCAAAGACTTCATTCATAAATTTCTGGAGGTATACTTTGACGATTGGACAGTGTTTGGATTGGTCAAGCACCATGTGACAAGTCTGGCTTAATGCTAGATACATGTAATGTTGAAATATGGCAACAAGAATATTCCAAATTAATTTGTCCTTGAATTAAATTGTGAATTAAAATCGAATTTAGTCGTCACAGCTACTTGGAAATAATTAATTAGTTATTTTGACCTAATTAGTTGGAGAAATTCAAGTTAGAAGTATTTCTGAAGTCATGCAAGATTTATCCCTTAAATTGAGATAAGATTGAGTTATATTTGAGTTGTAATTAGTTAACTTAGTTTACTGATTTAAGTCCAGTTAAATTAGTTCCAAACTATTTGAGGAACTAATGGTGAGTTAATAGTTAATTGATGCATGCATGCACTCAACTAGTGTACTCCAGTTAACTTAAGATTCCCTTTTTAGAAACTCATGCATGTCTATTCTGAGAAAGACCCAGTTGAAATTAAAGTCAAGGACAGTGTACTTTCAGTTGCATGTGTTTTCTTATAAATAAAACTCATGCATGCAGTCAAGGCACAATTCCTTTAGGATTGCGCGGTTCTGACAGTGTGTGAGATCAGAGTGTTCCACTTCATCCCAAAGGAACAGCGCAAGGAAATAGGAGCTTGGAGGGCAAAGATGAAGGCTAGAGAGAAGCCAAGATTTCTGGTGAGCATCTGTGAGGATTGTACTGAGAGCTGGCTAGCTGTGAGAGCTAAGGTTTTGTATAATTCCTATGTATTTCCACCTTGTATGATAATACAGATAGTAGGGTTTTCAGCTGAGGCTTTCCCAAAGTATTTTTCATGTGTATTGTGCATTGATTCTTCTTCTTCTGGTTATATTTTTTAGCTAGATCTTTAATCTTCCGCAAATTGATAGTAGAAGTAGGTTATAGTATTCTACTTTGATTCATATTGCATTATCAGGTTAACCTACATCAGATTTTCTACATGTAAGAGATACCAAATCGCGCTCAATCTGAAGAAGTGTTTTTTTTCCCTTTTGGGATATTTCTGGGCCATGTGGTATGTAGACAAGGATTGATGGTAGACCCCATGAAGATCGTGGTGATAATCAACTTGGAGGTGCCAAGGAGTGTGAAACAGTTGCGTGCAACTCTGGGGCATACCGGATACTATAGCAAGTTCATCAAGAGCTATGCCCAGATTACCGCGCCTATGGAGAAATTGTTGAAAAAGGATGCTACATTCTATTGGAATGATGAATGTCAGAAGGGCTTAGATGTGCTGAAAGAGAAAATGGTCACCGTGTCGATCCTAGTCTTCCCGGATTGGAAGAAGGAATTTCATGTGCAAGTGGACACATCATGTATTGCGTTGGGAGTCGTACTGACACAAGTTGGTGAGCGAGAACTAGATGATCTATAGTGGATCATCCTAAAGCGGAGAAAATTTATTCCATGACAAAGTGCGAAGGATTAGCTATGGTGTACGCGCTCCAGAAGTCCAGGCACTATTTGTTGGGAGCACACTTTAAGATGTATACAGATCATTCCACGTTGAAGTACCTGGTCAACAAGCCTGTGTTGGGGGGAAAAATATGTAGGTGGTTGTTGTTGTTCTATGGGTATGACTTCGCAGTTACTGTGAAGCCAGGATGACTGAATGCGGGACCAGATCATCTGTCGCATTGAAACTGGAAAGGAACCTACTAATTTAGAGGAAGGACTGCTTGACGCACATCTCTTTATAGTGCACATCGTAGACAGTCACTTTGAAGATATTATCCACTTCCTGACGACATAAATGGCTCCAAAAGGTTATACAAGTCAACAGAAGAAGGAACTAGTAGTGCGCACGGCATACTTTTCTATCATTGCAAGGCACTTGTACAAAATGGTATCAGAAAATATATTGCAATGTTATGTGCCTGACTTTGAATGAAGCAACATCCTTGATGAGGCTCACGGAGGAGTCGTGGGAGGACATTATGCAGGGAAAGCAACAGCACAAAAGATTCTATGTGCTAGGTTGTGGTGGCCGACCCTGCATAAGGATTCGAAAGCATATTGTAGGGCATGTGATGCATGTCAAAGGACTGGCAGGTCGTCGCGAAGGGATGAGTTTCCTTTGATGTCGCAGATGACATTACAACCATTCGAAAAATGGGCAATTGACTTTATGGGACCAATTTAGCCTCAAGGAAAGAAGACGGGTGCGTGGTACATCATCATCGTGACTGAGTATTTGACCAGATGGGTGGAGGCATGACCTATGAAGGACTGCACAAGTGTGACAGAAGAAAAATTTATTTTTGAGTATGTCCTGACGAGATTCGGGCGTCCAAATATTTTGATGAGCGATCGCGGTACACACTTTCTTAATGAAACAATCAGCGCATTAGCAAAGGAATTTTAGGTGTATAATCAGAAAATTACATCTTATGATCCGCAGGCTAATGGGATGGTGGAAGCGTTTAATAAGATACTGGAGAGCGTGCTGACGAAGGTTTGCAATGCTCAGAGAAATGACTAGGATGTGCACGTACCCGCGGTGCTATGGGCCTATAGAACGACTTGCAAGAAGCTAACTGGACAAACACCTTTCAAACTCATGTATGGCATAGAAGTTGTGATGCCAATGGAATACATTGTACCTAGTCTGTGCACAATGGCATTCACAGGAATGGTGGATCGCAGAGCCCTAGAAGATAGGCTTGCATAGCTAGAGAAGCTTAACAAGGATTGATTTCTAGTTGGATTTCATCAACAAGTTCAAAAGGAGCACGAAAAGGCATGGCACGATTGGCACATCAAACTGCGCACCTTCAAGGTAAATGATCTAATCTTTGTTATATGACAGCAAGTTTGATCAATTTCCAGGAAAGTTTAGGATGCACTCGCTAGGGCCATATGTCATCAAGGATATTACCGATGGTGGAGCAGTTCAGCTGGTTAAATTGAATGGAGATCCCTTCTCGGGGAATGTGAATGGCAACCAATTGAAGCCATACACAGGTGACCTAGCTAGGTGACTATATGAGGGAAGCATAGTCTTAGCACTCCAAGCTAAAAGGAAGAGAGGGACTATAAACTACATTGCTCGAGTGAGAGAGCTGCATGATTGGGGAACTACGTGGAACCAAAAAATGTCACAAAGCTTGCAGAAGCACGTAGGGAGCTGCACTACCAAAGGAAAAACCATGCAGGACAGCCGAAAAGTGACTGTTAAAGTCACTGTTCATGATTTGACGATGAAAAAATGGCCAAATGGAGCAGGGGGTGGCATTTAAGTTGGAATTTATGGACCAAATCTTTGAAAATCTTCCACCAATCTAGCATTAATGAGCCAATTGTGGGGGGGAATGGTCGGATTTGAATTCGAAAATGCCTATAAATTACAAAGAGTTTCCCAACGGAAAACACTTGGCATTTTGAGAATTGAGGTGTTGAGCTCTCAGGTGCGCATGAACTGTGAATACTTTGAAGCTTTGATAGTGAGTTCAGTGTTTGAGCAGTTGCCAAAGGAGACACAGGAGTTGTTGAATAGCATCGTGTCGACATGGGTTGAGACTGTAAATGTTGGGGAAGCAATGATAGTTGAAGGAGCCGTTCCAAAGGCAGCCATGACAACCAAGGGAGCTGCCCTGGAGGTTGCAACTACAAAAGTACCAGCTGAAGTACCTAAGTCACCACGGTCGCCCAGGCCAAGGCCTACCCCGACCAAGAAGGGTCCGAAGAACAAGAAAGGAAAGAAAGTTGTGACACCACAATCAGTGCACACATCACCTAGAAAGCACCCACAGAAGGATAAGCCCACCACATAGGAAAAGGGCAAGGTGGTTGACCTAGATCTAGAAGAAGAGGTTGAAGAAATCCCCATGGATGATGAGGATATTGCGATGGAAACGGAGGATGTTGAGGTTAAGGGGTCTAACCCCATTTATAAGCTACCTAAGTACATTCCTCTGCATAGGGGAAAAATAAAGGTTCTGAAGGGTATTAATGAGAGTAAGGTCACCTTGCACACACCCCTACTACCAAAGCAAATTTTCTTTGAGGGACTGCACTTGGGGCATGTCCCCCTTCTAAAATTGGAAGATTGGGATTTAGCTGACCTGGAGCGTTTCCTTCATTTAGCAACAGACCAACTTATGCACCGTGTACTTGATCACAACCACTATTAAAGGCAAGTTGGCTAGTCTACAAAAGACTCAGCAGAAGATTCAGTCAGACGGTGTAGGGCCAGCAACGAAGCAACTAATCTAGGAGATGAAGCGGGCGGCAACACAGTGTACCATCAAAGTTGCAGTAGTCCAAGTCGAGTTACGAGGTCTTCGTGACAAGATCTTCCTGCCAGCCGAGTGAATCGAGGGTGAGTCACCATGTTTGTGTTGGGGGCCTATTGGAAACGGGTCCCATGGGGTCATTTTTTGGACTAAAAGCCTAAGTTTGGGGCAGAAAGCCAAAATTTTGTATAAAGGAATGTAAAGTATCTGCATTTTGTGGCCGCAAAGCACGAAGATAGCAAGAGTCAAAAAGGGTTTCCACCCTTAGTTTAGATAGCTTGTGTCAGCTTTAGAGATCTTCCCTTGGTCTGCAGACCATGGGATTGTATAAAAAGGGAGTCTTAGAAGAGTCAAAGGAGGGAAGTAGAGTTCTAAGTAAGTTTGAGTACTTGGTGAGTCTGTGAAGAGCTAAGATTGAGATTCTTAACATAGCTGAGTGCACAGATTCTTAGGTTAAAAGTCCGCAGCTGAGTGCATGGACCCCTGCAATTGTGTGCATAGTGCAGATAGAGTTTGTACTAGAAATCTGAATCATCAATAATGAGAAGTATTCTGAAATTATTGCGTATTTTGCTTCTGTGGATTGCATGCGATTATGTTATGTTAAGTTCTAGGTTTATGTTATAATGCTAATTTGATGCGCAAATATATATGTTTCTATCTTCTATATGAACGCAAATAAGGATATATGTTTACGCGAAGATAATCTTAATTCCATGGTAAAATTGGCAAACACTTAAGATAATTTGGGAAATTATACAATAACGCAGTAACAAAGGCGTGTAAGTGACAGAGTCACTAGTTAGGGTTGTGCAAAGGTTCTAAGAAATGGAAGAGAAAGTACATCGATAAGCCCTAAAGGCTTATCGGTCTGCATGAAGGAAGGGTTTAAGGTATAAAACCAACATCACAACCATCTCAAGGTGTGGAAATTTGGTTCCTACATACCCCCATACTGCTTCCGGTGAGACTTCAGTTCGCGCTCTGCGGACTGATGCCGAAAGGGCCAGTAGTGTAGGGATTTGCTTAGCTGACTAATGTTGAACCTCGGTCAGGGCCCATCAAGCCAACAGGGTCTTTCTTCGTCAGGTTGGGGGATGGATTCTGTGGATTCCGTATCTGAGTCTAGCATATAAGTATTTTTGTTCATGAATTTATGTATGAAACTCAACGTTTTGCGGAATTTGGGAAGGTGGGAGCACCTCTTCTTATGATGGTTTTCCTCGTAGATAGTGCATATATGGTGTTGGCGTCTATGTTTGCTTCTCTGAGAAACTTGGGTGATTTGGTGGTTTTTGTAATGTTTCCATAGTTCTGGGCAGAGATTTACCAGATGATTAAGGTCATCACATATAGCACATGGTAAAGCATAGGAGGGGTGTTTTTGCTTATGTTGCCTTCATGTGCTGTAGTCAAGTTTTTTAGAGCATGAAGTTGCCTCTTCTTGAATGTAGAATATGTTTTGACATTTATTGTCCATTTGAGGGTTGGTTGGCGCTATCAGTTCATTCATGTTGGTTTGAATGAGTGTGATTAACGTCTCTTAGTACCGAGGAATATTAGGACAATGTTATGAAACCAACTCACAAAAAGATAGAAAAGATAGATCAACGCCTTAGAATTCAGCCTCTTCGATGGGCCAACCTCCTTTTCATTACACAAATGAATGATTCCTTGATGATTCAAATGACAAAACCTCCTTTCTATATATAGGAGTCTAAGGAGTCACAATATAACCTAGCCGACCTAACAATAATAATATAAA
>APFE031268218.1:13212-28862 GCA_000404065.3 Pinus taeda
TTTCCATTAATTATTTTATTTATTAAAGGATATTGCCCCGATTAGGGTCTTGACTCCTTTTTATAATTTTTTACTTCCCTCCTTGTTTAGAGTTTGACTTTGTTTTAAACAAATTAATTTAAATATTATTTTTCAAAAACTAGTAATATTTGTTTTTCAAAAATTAGCCATTTAATATAGCCGTTACTTATTAATAGTTTTTAATAAATTAATAAACTAATATCATTATTTAAATATTATTTTCAAAAAATAGTCATTTAATATAGTCGTTAATAATATTTGTTTTTAATATATTAATAAATTGATATCATAATTTAATTTTATTGTTAAATATAGTCCTTACTTGAAATTATGTCTCTACATTTCTCTCTATTTAAGCCTTTTCCATGGTCTTCCTCTTCATCTACTCCTCATGATGAACCACACTTGTTGGTTCAAAATGTGTTGACCAAAATTTTCTCTTATGTGATTTCTACCGAAAGAATTTTATAAACTAAATTGGTGTGACTATCTCGACATAATATATGGGGAAATGTATGCATCATTGTATCTATTGTGATTGGCTTCTCAAGAGAATATAATATAAAGTAACACTTTATAAGCTCTGTGCTACATTGTTTCTCTTCTTCCATTCCTATGTTCCTTATCTTCATGTCATTTCTTGTTTTCCTTTATACTAGGAACCAGTGGTCATTGTCTACTACATTACAACAAGTTTACATCAATTTTTTCGGAATATTTTACTAAAATATAAAATATTGTAAAATATTTGTGGATCTTTCAATGAATTGTAAAATGTTGTAATATATTAGTGAATCATTCACTTAATTATTAAAACTTGTAAATTATTGGTGAATCCCTCATTTAATATTTACATCAAGTTACTTTTCCTTCTCATGCATTGATTCTCTAATAGAAAAATTGTTATCCACTTACTTCACTTCAAATAAACCAACATCTTTAGGATTTTGTGGTTCATCACCATCTATAAGTTTTTCAACTTCTTGGTGTGTAACTATTATAGTAACTATTGTGTTTCCTTCTTCAATCAAAACTCTAATAATTGTTGATCAATACACATTTTTTTAAATTACACAAAATTCACAATGAGATTGACTAAAAGACAAAACATATAATGAAAGTTAATTTCCTATATGATAAAAAAATCAATTAAAACAAACTCATATAAAGCCACAATTTTCGAGTTTAAAAATATAGCCCACGAAGAAAAATTTTCATTACTTAGTATAACATGTTACAAAATAAGTATCGTCAAAGGATTTCCACTTCAAAAGTAATAATACACTAAACAATGTCTCATCCTCCACTAATTGCATGTATTGCTCCTTTAGCCTTTCCCTCAAAAGTATAATTTCATTAAAAGAATGTTTTCCCCATGATAATAGATCCCCTACAATGAACACCTAGGAAGCTAGAGCATAGGTAATTTTTCCATACAAATATCCAAGTAGAACATATTTCCCTTTCCTATTAAATATTTTGAAATAAAAAACAAGATAAAAGAGGATTCTCTAAAAAGTGAAGAGGCTTAGGTCATGCCAAAAGGTGAACTGTAAATTATTATTTTTCCTTAAACCATTAGATATATAAAAAAGTAATATTAATTACGCAAAATATGTGGAATAATCAATCAATAAAAAAGGTTGTATATGATTCCTAATATCCTAGGTTTCTCAAGTAAAAAATAAAAAAAGAAGAACATAAGGCTTCTTAATCAAGAAACAACATTTATTTTAACCCACTACTTTTTACATCAATGATAATTGGATGAAACCACTCATTCCCAAACAATTGGTTCATTGAACAACAAAATGAGAACTATAAGTGTTTAAGGGACTAATAAAAGTTTTAAATGAAATAAACACAAAATTTTAATCTTTAAAAATGCTTTAAATTATTGGCCAAGGCATCATATCTAAATGTTAAATAAATTTCATGTATTTGAATGACTATATATGTGCGTGGAGGAAATACTCCTAAATGTATTACTTATCATTTAATAGTAGGATATTATGTATGTGAAGAGATTTGTTCTAGATTCATGAGACTATAGCTTTTATTTCCAACTGTGGAGAAGAGAGTTACAATTTAATATTTGAACTAAAGTCTTGAATCTTAAATTAACTTGCATATCTCCACCTCCACCTCCATCTCAACCTCCACCTCCAACTCCTCCTCCTCCTCGAAATCCACCTACTCCTCCTCTCCACCACCTCCACCTCCACCACCTTCTCCTCCTCCTCCTCCACCACCACCTCCACATCCCCCACCACCTTATCCACCACCAACTCCTCCTCCACCACCTCCTCCTCCTAATATTTCTCCTCATCCACCTCCAAATCTTCATCCACCACCTCGTCTTCCCCCACCTCCACCTCCACCTCTGCCTCCAACTCATCCACTGCCTCCACCTCCTCCACCACTAACTTGACCACCACCTCATCCTCTTCCTCCACCTCCACCACCACCTCCTCTACCTCCACCTTCACCTCCTCCACCACCACCACCTCCTCCTCCTCCACTTCCTCCTCCTCGACCTCCACCTTCACCTCCTCCTCCACATTTCCTCCACCTCCACCTACTCCTCCTTCCCCTCCACATCTCAATCCTCCTCCTCCTCCACCACCTTCACATGCGCATCCTCCACCTCCACCTATATCTCCACCACCTCCTACTGTACCTCCACCTCCACCACCTCAACCTCCACTTCCTCATCCACCTCCTCCTCCAACACCTCCACCTACACCTCAACCTCCTCCACCATTTCCGCCTCCCCTTCTACCTCCTCTTGTGCCTTTTCCTCCTCCTCCACCACCACGTCCTCCTCCTCCTTCGCCTCCTCCACCTCCACCACCACCTCCTCTACTTTCACCTTCAACTCATTTGCCTCTTTTTCCACCTACACGTCCACCTCACCGCCTGCCCCCCCTCTTGGCAGCGGTTGTCATTGATCACCATTTGTCGGACATGGTATTTCGCGAGTATAACCACTCGCCACCTTTGCAAAAACCACAAATTGAATGTCTAGAAGTGAAAAGGCTCCCAACATAAACAACAACAACATTGTGGATCCGACCTTCATATATTCAGACTTACGCTATCGCAACAAAGACATAGAGGCAACAACATTGTGGACCGAACACAAGACCCTTTCCCAACAAAGCTACCGAGGCAACAACATTGTGTATCAAACGCGCGACCTTCATATATTCTGACTGACTTATTTTCTCTAATGGGCACACCTTGAAACAATTAGGAGAGATTGCTATTTTTAAATCCAGTCTGAATAATGAGGAAACGACTATTAATTCCGCACTAACTAAATGCTACAGTTTAAAAGACTGCATTGTGAAATCCGCATTGAACAATAAGCAAACAGCTCGAATTCCTCTAGCAGCTCTTAACTAAATGTTAGGATTGAATTAGAAATATTAATTACAACAACCCAAAAAAAGAAAAACGTTACCTAAATTTAGAAAGCTAAATATTAAATACATTCTTGGATGTTCCAAAAACAAAAAAAAAAGTTGCGATGGTGAAATCCGCCTGGAATAAGTGGCTCAAATTCAACTAAATGTTGGAGTTGAATTCAAGAAATATTAATTACAACCGCCCAAAAGACCAAAAATTATCTAAATTTAGAACACTGAATAATAATTACATTCTTGAAAGTTCCACAAACAAAAACAACATTTAACCTTAAATTAAAAAAATAAAAAGACAAACAAACCGCAATAGTTAACTTTTAAATTTAAAAAAATGTGTACTAAAAAATTAATAAATAAAAAAAAAAAAAAACTTAATTTCTTGAAGTAAAAATTGGCAATTTCAAAGTTAGTAAGAATGAATTGTTGATAGCAAAATTAAAAGCTAAAATTTAAAATAACATTGATTTCCTCTTAGAGTAAGAAATTGGAATTCAAAGTAAAACATAAAATATAGAACCTATTTCTATCTAAATTGTAGGTTGAAATTCACATATGGTAATCTTGTTATAATAAATAATTTAGAACATACCTTGAATGTGGAAGAGCCATAAATTCAATCAAATCTACTTGACATATAACCCTGTAATTTAGTTGGGCATACAACATTTTCTTCTCAATAACATTATGAACTTCTTGAATAAGGATCGTAGACTTCGTAAGAGTATTTAAATTTTTCCTTTTTGACATATTTATATTTTCGTGTATGTTGTCAATGGAGATACTTAATTCTCTATCTTTAAGTTGAATATGACAACCAAATTCATCAATTTAAAGGTTTTCGTTGATACCAATTAGTTAAAATTTGAGTAGAATGTGTAATGGAACAACAATTTACATGACTATTAGTATTCTTTTGTGTGAGATTTTGTAGGATAAAACAAAGGTGACTACTCCACTATAAGTAAAATGGAATCACAAGCTTACAAAATCCAAAAGAATTGAAGGGAACATAAATTATTTTTCTACTTCAAATTATATTCTTGTTTCAAAAATTATAATGTTTAAGATGGACCAACTAATCTCCAAAATTTGTTGTTCTCAAGTATTACTATGGAGGTGTAAATCACTTATTTGTTTTCTAAGCTCGAAATTATTACATATCTTCAATTTATTCCTAGACATGTCTATATTGAAACAATCCTTCCAATTATCATTATCTTGCATAACCAAATTCTAATTCAAATTATCACAGAAAGTCTATTAATGCATAGTCTATTAAAAAAATATAAAACGTTGTGCATAATATTTTTATGCATGATATTCTCTATAAATATAGACTTAGATGTCAGTAATCATACCCTTATTTTCCCTAACCTAGTCTCTTAGACCTAATCTTCTTCCAACAACCCCACCAAATCAAATTGAACAAACTCTGCACATCATATCTAGCCTAAAACCTTAATATATCTAGCCCTCTTGGCTGTGATCCTTTGGAAAGAGCCCTTTCCTACTTGGTAGGGCTAGCTACCAAGTCAAAAGATTGGTCTATGGTTACCTGAGCTCGACTCTTCCTCAGCCTTAGAGATCCAGAGTAGTGATAAAACCCCCCGAGGAACCTAGTATAGACATTGGGCCTAGGTATGTTAAGAATATTTATTTATACATTTTATTCCTAATCCTTGGTATTTTCCATGTTCTTCTCTTATAGAATTGTTATGCCTCAAGATGGCTCTTCCACTAGAAGGTCTTGGCAAGGATAGGGGGTTGTGTTTGGGTTTCTTTGTCCTTGTTGAACCATTCGATTCTAGCATAGTCCTCTTATTTTTGGTTGTTGTTTTCCATGCCTAAACAAAGTGCTAATGTCTAGAAAGGAGCATATTACTACCAAGAGATAGGTTATTCTGGAGCTCAAATTTGACTTGAGAGCAAAACCAACCATTAGTGAGATTTGAACACTTAACCAATTCAAGAAGTGCTCACTTAGGTGGAAAGGGAACTTTCCAATGAGCAACATAATCCTAAAAAACACTGAGGTGTTTGCTGATATGGAAAGTTTGATTGTTGATGTTGGTCTTACAAGTGGTGTGGTTGCAATAATTTAATGGAAAATGGAGCCTCCTCCCAGTCCTCGGTGCACTCCTACGAGTAAACATCCAATCCCAATAAAGGTTATTGATCCCTAGAAATATGCATGCATGCCTATCCGCCTATGTATCTTTAGTTTTCATTTACGTTTCCTTGTCTTAGCTCTATTGTTTATGGTCATATAGATAAATCTCATGTCTTGTATCTGAGAGCTATAAAATATATTTTTTATTTTCATATTTTGAAACATTTTAAGTTACTTGTTTGGTCATATTTCCAAACAGAAAATGATTACATCTCCCAAAAATTAAGCAAAAAAATTGAGGGAAAGGAGAGAATGCTCGAGGTATTGGAATGTAAAGAAAATACACAAGCCTCCTGTATAAAATATGACAATCATTAATTGTATGAAAACTTATAAAATGGAAAGAAGACTATGAATACTTAAATGTGGGTTGTTCTCTGCAAATTAATCTCAATGCCATGATATAAGGGCCAATGAAATAAAGAGCTCATTTAAAATCAAATGAGAAGGGAGAAATGGGTACCATAAATCCCTGTCCTTGAAAATTGGGGTAAATGGAAATTAGTAGCTCCTCCATTGAAATAAGGCTATGCTAATCTCCATACCTATTTCTCTTATAAAATAATCTTGGGTCTACTATTAATAATGCAATATGATACAAAACCATTTTCCATTCAAAATTCGAAACCCTTTAATTTAGACCAAGGGCTAAATTTCACCACTAAAAGTTTCCACTAAGATTATTTTTTGTTGAAATATGCATGCAAATAATATTATTATAAATAATCATAAAACCTGATAGGTATTATGGATTACTAGTTTTGATGATTATCATGGATTGAATTTTATTTCCAATTAGATCCATTTAATTTATATGGCTTCCCTAGTTTGTTAATTTAATGTTAATATTTTCTTTTAACTTAAATTGAAAATAAATTCCAAAATAGATATGCCTATAATTGTGCTAATCCAAAGAATATATCTTTCATAGTTATAATTTAATTATAAAGTTGATGGCATATATTTAAACCCCATGGAATATGTTGGAACATTCATAGTAATATTGACATATTTCACCAATAAAATTCTCCACTAAGATTTTTTGTTGTTGTTGAAATATGGATGAAATTGAATTTTATTTGCAGTTCGATCCATTTAATTTATATGGCTTCCCTATTTTGTCTTAATTTAATGTTAATATTTTCTTTTAACTTAAATTTAAAATAAATTCAAAAATATATATGCCTATAATTATGCTAATCGTAGGAATAGATCTTCCATAGTTATAATTTAATTATTAGGTTCATCGTAGATATTTAAACCCCATGAAATATGTTGGAATATTCATAGTAATATTGACATATCAATCATAAGATTTCTGAACCCATGGAATATGTTGGAATATTCATGGTAATATTTACATATCAATGATAATATTTCTGAACCCACGGAATATGTTGGAATATTCATTGTAAAATTGACATATCAATGATAAGATTTATTTTCAAGGTAAATATACTCTATTAATTAAATTATCTCACATTAATTAATTTAAGAAGATGGAATATCAACACATCATATTGGGCATGTGCTATTTCTAAGCCATGGTAATGTAAGAAGAACTATTTCAGATTAAAGGATTCCCATAATAATATTGGGTGTGAATCTACATTGATAAACATATTTTTATATATTATATAACTCCAATAATAATAATAATATATTTTAGTTAACTTTTACGAATTTTTCAATCTGGTTAATGCAGTATGTATGATGGGGTTAGTGTTTTGATTCTTATCATAGAGTGATGGTATAGGATTTTTCAATCAATTAATTATATGATCACAATAGTTATAATAAAACCAATAAATCATTTTTTAGTCAAAATTTTCTATATACATTATATTCTAAACTAATTTTGAAATAATTTATTAATGAAATTAAGAAGGAATTGAGATCATGACTACATTTCAATTAAATCTCAATATTCTATTCATGGATAATATTAAAAATATTAATTATTGATTATTGAATATCTAGCACCAAACTATTGATTATTGATGACTAAATTAAAATTCTAGAAATCATATACATAGGTATCAAGATAAAAAAAATTAAGGAATCATAAATATTTTTTCAAAAATTTAGTTATATTATTGATACAAAATGTTGATACATCGTAGATATCAAAATAATCAATTTATTTTATTTTATAGGCTCGTTGGATAAAAATACACAAAGTGAAACTTGTGGCACTGAAAGTGTGTCACCTACATTACATTTCTATCTCACTACATCAAGATACTATGTAAATGGATAAAAATCTATTCACATGTACTTATCACACTGAAACAAGATAAATATGCAATTATGATCTCTTTGGATTAACCCTTGTATATTACTAGTAAAACTAATTAAAAAAATACTCATAAAAATAACATAAAATACACTTCATTACTAGTAATAAACACAAAATTCTCTCCTAAAGGAATAAACTAAGGAAAATATAGTCAAAATGAGAAATGAAAAAGTAATTAACCCTAAAAATTACATGTAACTTTGTAATTAACCATTAGTTAGCTTATCTAAAATGATGCAAGAGTAGTCAAAGCCTTAGCAATATCCAACAATCTAGTCAATGACACTCTTTCAGAATTTTAGTATCATCTCAATGACTAACTCAATGGCTATGATGGAAACCAAGATAATAAAAACACCAAATCATGTGGGCCAAAATCACTACCTAACTAAGCCTAGCCTAGCCTATCATAGCCTATTATAATCTAACCTAGCCTATTTTTCAATAGCTTTGTCTAGCCTAGCCTACTTTCGAATAGCTTTGTCTAGCCTATCCTATTTTTGGATAACTTTGCCTAGCCTAGCCTAACCTAGTGTATTATAGGCTAGCCCAGCCTAGCCTAGCCTACTCTAATGTAGAATACACTACTCAATGCTAGAATATTTGAGGCTAGCCTACTCTACCCTATCGTATCCTAGTTTCACCTACTCTTGTCTATTTTAGCCTACTCTATCCAGGCCTACACTAGCTTAGATTAGCCTATCCTATTGTATCCTACTCTATCTTACCCTACAATAGATTAGCATAGCCTAACCTGGCATATTTTAGCATAGCTTAGCCTAACCTACTCTGGCCTAGCCTGCATTAGTCTAGCATAACCTACTCTTTCTTAGCCTAATCTAATCAATACAACTCTAGCCTAAATTAGCGAAATATATCCTACGCTAATGTAGCCTATCCTAGCCTACTCTAGCCTAGCCTAGTCTACTCTAGCCCAGCTTAGCCTAACATACTCTAGCCTAGCCTAGCCTTCTCTAGCTTAGGCTACCCTACTCTACCCTAGCCTTTCCTACTCTAGCATAGATTAGCCTAGCATACCCCACCCTAGTCTAGTGTCACCTACTCTAGCAAATCATGCTTTATCCTAGATAGGCCTATCCTTGTTTAATATAGCCTAACCTATCCTAGCCTTGCCTACTCTAGCCTAGACTATTCTTGGCTAGCCTATTGTAGCCTAGAGTAGACTAACATAACTTAGAGTAGCCAAGCACACTCTAGCCTAACCTAGCGTAACATAGCCTGGCGTGGCCTACTTTAGCCTAACCTATTCTATTATAGCATACCCTGGCCTAGCTTACTCTGTTGTATCCTAGCCTAGTTGGTCGACTCTACCCTAGGCTAGCCTACTCTCTCCTAACATAGCTTTGCATACAATATCCTAGCATAGCTTACTCTAACCTACCTTAGACGTTATCTTACTCTATCCTAGACTACCCTAGCCTAATTTATCATAGCCTTGCCTACTATATCCTAACCTATCCTAGCTTAAACTACTCTAAACTAGATTAATCTAGAGTAGTTTACTCTACCTTTTCCTAACCTGGATTACTCTCGCCTAGCATAACCTAGCCTTTCCTACTATAACTTATTGTTTCCTAGCCTAAGCTACTCTAGCTTAGGCTAGCATAGTCTAGGATAGTATGACCTATTGTAGTCTATCATAGCCTACTCTACTCTATCCTAGTTGATCCTAACCTTTTCTACCCTAGCCTAGCCTACTTTAAGATTACCTACTATAGCCTAGCCAATCCAGCATAACTTATACTGATCTAGCCTTGTCTACTCTAGACTAAATTATTATATCCTAGCCCCCTCTAGCCTAGCAAACTCTACCCTATACTAGCCTACTCTTACCTCAGCTAGCCTATCCTTATTTACATTATCCTAGCCTACTCTTGTCTAACCTGACCTACTCTTCCATATCCTACTCTAGCGTAGCCTACTCTACCCTATACTAGCCTACTCCACCATATGCTAGCCTACTCCACCCTATTTTAACTACTATATACTATCCTACTCCAGCGTAGCCTACTCTAGCCTAGCTTACTGTAATGTAAACTAGACTACTCTTACCTAACCTAGCCTAACCTTCTCTACACTATCCTAGCCTACACTTGCCAAACCTAACCTACTCTACCCTTTCTTTACATAGCTTAATATTGCCTAGCCTAGCATGGCCTAGCCTATGTGATTCTAGTTTACCCTAGCCTAGCCTAGTATAGTATGGCCTCTTGTAGACCATCCGCGCCTACCCTATTCTAGTCTACACTACCCTACCCTACTTTAGCTTATCAGAGCATAGCCTTCTCTACCCTAGCCTAGCCCACTCTCGACTATCATAGGCTTACCTGCTATAGCCTAGCCAATTCAGAGTAGCATAGACTAATCTAGCCTTGTCTACTCTAGCCTAGCCTACTCTATTATAACCTAATCTAGCATAGCCTCCTCTGGCATAGCCTACTCTTCCCTATACTAGCCTACTCTTACCTAACCTAGACTAACCTTCTTTACACTATCCTAGGCTACTCTTTCCTGACCTAACCTACTGTTGCGTAGCCTACTTTTTCGCGACCTACTCTAACCTATCCTACTCTACCCTATAGTAGCCTACTCTACCCTATACTAACGTATTATATCCTAGCCTACTCCATCCTAGCCTACTCTAGCCTAGCCTACTCTACCCTATACTAGCTTACTCTTACCTAACTTAGTATGACCTTCTTTACACTATCCTAGCCTACTCTTACTTAACCTAATGTATTCTACCTTTTCTTGCTATAGCTTAACATTTCTTAGCATATCCTAGCCTGAGTTATTCTAGCTTAGCCTAGGCTAGCTCAGCCTAAGATAGTATGGTCTTTTGTAGACTATCCTTAGGGTAGCCTAGCCTAACCTTCTCTACCCTAGCCTAGCCTACTCTAGTCTAGCCTAGGCTTACCTACTATAGCCTAGCCAACCCAGCGTAGCCTAGACTAATCTAGCCTTGTCTACTTTTGTATAGCTTATTATATACTAGCCTACTCTGGCCTAGCCTAGCCTACTCTATCCTAGCCAAGCCTACTCTACCCTATACTAGGCTAGCCTACTCTACCCTATAGTAGCCTAGTCTTACGTGACCTAGTCTAGCCTACTCTTGCCTAACATAGCCTACTCTTTCCTAGCCTTACCCAATCTAACCTTTCCCAGCCTTTCCCAATCTAGCCTTTCCCAGCCTAGCCTACTCTAGCCTGGCCTACTCTAGCCTAGCCTCGCCTAGTCTACTCTAGGATAGCTTAAAATAGCCTAGCCTAGCCTACTCTAGCATAGCCTAGCCTATCCTAACCTACCCTGGCATAGCATGGACTAGCCTGACCTAGACTAGCCTTTTGGACTAGCATAACCTAGACTAGCTTTTCCTACCCTAGCCTAAACTACCTTAGAGCAGTCTACTATATCAGAGCTTACCCTAGCATTCTCTAGCCCACCCTAGCCTACCCCAGCCTATCATAGCCTAGACTATGCTACTCTACTATAGCTTAGCCTAGCTTAGCCTAGCCTGTCCTGTGCTAGCCTAGACTACTCTAGCATAAACAAGCCTACTCTAGCCTAGCATACCCTAACCTAACCTAGCCCAGCCTAACCTAACCTAGCCCAACCTAACCTACTCTACCTTAGTCTACTCTAGCCTAGCCTACTATGTTGTAGCCTACTCTAGCCCGACCTAGCATACTCTTGCTTAACCTAGCCTACTATTGCTTAGCCTAGCCCACTCTAGTCTATCCTACCCTATTGTACTCTAGCTTAGCTTAGCCTAGCCTAGGTTCCCTATCGTACTCTAGCTGAGGTTATCCTACTCTAGACTAGTGTATCCTAGCATTGCCAAGCCTTGCGTAGCCTAGACTACTATATGGTAGCCAAGCACAATCTTATGTAGGCTAGTCTATTCTAGCATAGCTTAGGCTATTCTACTCTAGCATTCTCTACTCTAGTGTGGCCTAGCCTACTCTAGACTATCTTATCCTACTCTACCCTAACTTATCCTAGCTTACTATATCCTAACCTATCTTAGTCTTTACTGACCTAGCCTACTGTAGCCTATCTTAGCCTAGCCTAGCTACTCTCTCCTAGCCTAACCTTCACATTCCTAACCTAGTGTAACCTACTATAGTCTAGCCTTGCCCACACTAGTCGAGCCTAGCCTACCCTAGCCTTATCTAGCCAAGCCTAGCCTACTCTATCCTAACCTACTCTAGCCTAACCTAGTATACTCTACAGTATCCTAGCCTAACATAGCCTACTCTAGCCTACTCTAGCATAGCCTGGCCTACTGTAGCCTAACCTAAGATGGGCTAGTCTACTCTAGCCTAGCCTAGTCTAAGCTAGTTTAGGCTAGCCTAAGCTAGCCTAACCTAGTCTATCCTAACCTACTCTACTCTAGCCTACTCTATCCTAGCCTAGCCTACTCTACTCTAGCCTATTCTAGCCTTGCCTATTAGTCTACTCTACTCTAGTCTACTCTACTCTAGCCTAGCCTATCTTAGGCTAGCCTAGCCTAGATCTTAGCCTAGCCTAGACTTTAGCCTAGCCTAGATCTTAGCCTAGCCTAGACTTTAGCCTAGCCTATTGGCCTACTGTAGTCTAGCCTACTCTAGCCTAGATCTTTTCCTAACCTAACCTAGCCTAGTCTACTCTACTCTAACCTAGCCTAGTTTGCCCTATTGTAGCTTAGCCTAGAGTGGCCTACTCTATACTACTCTAGCATAGCCTAGCCTATTCTAGCCTAACCTAAGTTGGGCTAGTCTACCCTAGCCTAGCCTAAGCTAGTCTAGGCTAGCCTAACTTAGCCTAGCCTATTCTATCCTAGCCTAGTCTATCCTATCCTAGCCTAGCCTAGCTTAGATCTTAGCCTAGCCTAGATCTTACCATAGCCTACTATAGCCTAGATCTTAGCCTAGCCTAGCCTAGCCTACTATACTCTACTCTAGCCTACTATAGCCTAGCCTACTATAGCCTAGCCTACTGTAGCCTATCCTAACCTACTCTACTCTAGACTACTCTAGCCTAGCCTATCTGATCCTCACCTCACCTAGCCTAGCCTAGCCTACTTTACTCTACTCTACTCTATTGTACTCTACTCTATTCTACTCTACTCTACTCTACTCTAGCCTAGCCTAGCCTACTCTACTCTACTCTATTCTAGACTACTCTACTCTATCCTATCCTAGCCTAACCTACTCTACATCACTCTAATCTACTCTACTCTACTGTAGCCTAGCCTAGCCTATGCTACTCCACTCTACTCTACTCTATTCTACTCTACTCTACTCTAGGCTACTCTACTATACTCTACTCTACGCTACCCTAATGTACTCTATAGTAGCCTAGCCTAGCATAGCCTAGCCTAGCCTAATCTACTCTACTCTAGCATACCCTACTATACTCTTCTATACTCTGGCGTACTCTAGCCTAGCATATCTAATCTTAACGTAGCCTAGCCTAGCATACTCTTTTCTATTCTACTCTAGCCTACTGTACTCTACTCTAGCCTAGCCTAGCCTACTCTAGCCTAGCCTAGCCTAGCCTACTCTAGCCTCTCGTAGCCTACTCTAGCCTATTTGATCTTAGCTTAGCCTAGCCTAGCCTAGCCTACTACTCAACTCTACCGTAGCCTAGCCTGGCCTACTCTACTCTACTCTAGCCTAGCCTACTCTACTCTACTCTACTCTAGCCTAGCCTAGATCTTAGCCTAGCCTAGCCTACTTTACTTTACTCTACACTAGCCTACTCTAGCCTAGCCTAGCCTACTTTACTTTACTCTACACTAGCCTACTCTAGCCTAGCCTATCTGATCTTTGCCTAGCCTACTCTACTCTATCCTAGCCTAGCCTAGCCTAGCCTACTCTACTCTACTCTAGCCTATCCTAGCCTAGCCTAGACTACTCTACTCTACTCTACTCTACTCTACTCTACTCTAGCCTAGCCTAGCCTAGTCTACTCTGCTCTACTCTGCTCTACTCTAGCCTAGCCTACTCTACTCTATTATACTCTACTCTAGCCTACTCTAGGCTAGCATATCTGATCTTAGCCTAGCCTAGCCTACTCTACTCTACTCTACTCTAGCCTACTCTACTCTAGTCTAGCCTAGCCTAGCCTAATCTAGTCTCGCCTAGCCTAGCCTAACCTAGCCTACTTTAGCCTAGCCTAGCCTACTCTACTCTCGCCTAGCCTAGCCTAACCTAGCCTAATTTAGCCTAGCCTAGCCTACTCTACTCTATCTTATCTTAGCCTAGCCTAGCCTAGCCTACTACTCTACTCTACTCTAGCCTAGCGTAGCCTAGCCTACTCTACTCTAGTCTAGCGTAGCCTAGCCTAGGCTACTCTACTCTACTCTACTCTACTCTAGCCTAGCCTACTATACTCTACTCTACTCTAGCCTAGCCTAGCCTAGCCTAGCCTAGATCTTAGGCTAGCCTAGCCTAGCCTACTTTACTTTACTCTACTCTAGCCTACTCTGGCCTAGCCTATCTGATCTTTGCCTAGCCTACACTAGCCTAGCCTACTCTATTCTACTCTAACTAGCCTAGCTTAGCTTATCCTACTCTACTCTACTCTAGCCTAGCCTAGCCTAGCCTAGCCTACTCTACTCTACTCTACTCTACTCTAGCCTTGCCTACTCTACTCTACTCTAGCCTACTCTACTGTACTGTACTGTACTCTACTCTACTCTAGCCTAGCCTACTCTAGCCTACTCTAGCCTAACCTAGCCTACTCTAGCTTATCTGATCTTAGCCTAGCCTACCCTAGCCTACTATTCTTCTCTACTCTACTGTACGCTACTCTATTCTAGCCTAGCATACACTACTCTACTCTACCCTACCCTACCGTAACCTAACCTAGCACTCTAAAATATAAAAGTATAATTGTAAGAAGTAAGAGCATTGCTCAGCATCGTTTGGAAATAACTAGTTATCTAAATTAAGTAGTTACAGAAATTAAACTTTTATTACATATAAATGAAAAGCATAAATTATAAATAGAATTTAGAGCCTCAACACCACTTCAATAATTTTATAAAATTCCTTTTCCTACCCTAGCACTCTAAAATATAAAAGTATAATTGTAAGAAGTAAAAATATAGTTCAAAATCATTTGGAAATTACTAGTTATCTAAATTAAGTAGTTATAGAGATTAAAATTTTATTACATATAAATGAAAAGCATAAAATATAAATAGAATTTAGAGCCTCAACACGCTTCAATAATTCTCGAACTCTAAAATATAAAAGTATAATTGTATGAAGTAAAAACATAGTTCAAAATCATTCGGAAAGAACTAGTTATTTCAATTAATTAGAGAAATTAAATTTGTATTACATATAAATGAAAAACCTAAAATATAAATAGAATTTAGAGCCTCAACAATGCTTCAATAATTTTATAAAATTCCCTTTATATTTAATTATTTATTGTTGAAATTAAGAACATTTTCTAAATTTAAAATTTTTTATTGAGAAATATTTTTTCTGTTCTACCATAGCCTAGCCTGGCCTACTCTACTCTACTCTAGCCTAGCCTACTCTACTCTACTCTACTCTAGCCTAGCCTAGATCTTAGCCTAGCTTAGCCTAGCCTACTTTACTTTACTCTACACTGGCCTAATATATCGTAGCCTAGCCTAGCCTATCCTACTCTACTCTACTCTAGCCTAGCCCAGCCTAGCCTAGACTACTCTACTCTACTCTACTCTACTCTA
>APFE031268218.1:64268-82884 GCA_000404065.3 Pinus taeda
GTTAGGTTAGGTTAGAGTAGGTTAGGCTAGAGTAGGATGGAGTAAGCTAAATTAGGTTAGACTAAAGTAGGTTAGGTTAGGCTAGAGTAGGCTAGAGTAGGCTAGGCTACGGTAAGTTATGTTAGAGTAGGCTACAGTGGGTTAGGCTAGAGTAGGCTAGGGTAGGCTAGGTGTTCCTAGGTTAGACTAACTTATGCTAGGCTAGGCTTGGCCAAGTTAGGTTAGGCTAGGGTGGTTTAGGATATTTTAGGTTAGGTTAGGTTAGGTTATGCTAGGCTAGAGTAGGTGATTGTAGGATAAGCTAGGTCCAGTTAGGCTAGAGTAGGATAGCTTAAGATAGGCTAGGTTAGGTGTGGTTAGGATCTAATGGACTAGGCTAAGCTAGAGTAGGCTAGGTTAGGCTAGGTTAGGCTAGAGTAGACCAGGGTAAGCTAGGATAGGCTAGAGTAGTTTAGGATAGGTTAGGCTAGAGGAGATTAGGCTAGGGTAGGCTAGGCTATAGTAGGTTAGGTTAGAGTAGGATAGGCTAGAGTAGGGTTGGCTAATCTAGAGTAGTGTTGGCTAGGCTAGAGTAGGTTAGAGTATGGTAGGTGATTAGGCTAGGCTAGGCTATAGTAGGGTAGTTTACGCTAGGTTAGGCTAGGCAAGAGTAGGTTAGGCTAGGTTAGGCTAGGCTAGAATAATTTACTCTAGAATTGGTTAGGCTAGAGAGAAGGAGAGAGTAGGTTACATTAAAGTAGGTTAGGCTAGGCTAGGTTAGGGTAGGCTATGTTAGGCTAGTCTAGGCTAAGTTAGGCTAGGCTAGATTAGGTCAAGCTAGGTTAGGCTAAATGAGTTTAGACTAGGCTAGAGTAGCTTAGGTTAGAGTAGGTTAGGCTCGGCTATATTAGGGTAGGCTATGTTAGGATAGGCTAGGCTAAGTTATGCTAGGCTAGGGTAGGTTAGGCTAGGTTTAGCTAGATGAGTTTAGGCTAGGCTAGGCTAGGCTAGAGTAGGGAAGGTTAGGTTAGGCTAGGTTAGTCTAGGCTAGGCTAGGTTAGGCCAGGATATATTAGTTTCATCTAGAGTAGGATTGACTAGAGTAAGTTAGGCTAGGCTAGAGAAGGCTATAATAGGTTAGGCTAGGCTAGATTAGGCTAGGCTCATCTAGGTTGGGCTAGGCTTGAGTAGTTTAGGATAGCTTAGGCTAGAGGAGATTAGGCTAGGGTAGGCTAGGCTAGAGTAGGTTAGCTAGAGTAGGATAGGCTAGAGTAGGGTTGGCTAGGCTAGAGTAGGTTAGAGGAGGGTAGGTTAAAGTAGGTTGGGCTACACTAGATTATGGAAGGATAGATTAGGCTAGGTTATCCAAGCTAGACTAGGTTAGGTGAGAGTAGGTTAGGCTAGATTAGGCTAGTCTAGAGTATTTTAGGCTAGAGTAGGTTAGGCTAGATTAGGCTAGTCTAGAGTATTTTAGGCTAGAGTAGGTTAGGCTAGAGAAAGCTAGTCTAGGCTAGGCTAGGCTAGAGTAGGTGAAGTTAGGTTAGTCTAAAGTATGTTAGGCTAGAGAAGCTTAGGCTAGAGTAAGTTAGGCTAGAGTAGGTTAGGCTAGAGTAGTGTAGGGTACGGTAGGGTCGGTTAGGCTTGGTTAAGTTAGGCTAGAATAGCTTAGGCTAGAGTAGGTTGGAGTAGGCCTACAGTAGGCTAGGCTACAATAAGCTAGGTTAGGCTACAGTAGGTTAGTTTAGAGTAGGCTAGGCTAGGTTAGGTTAAGTTAGGCTAGAGTAGGTTAGGTTAGGCTAGGTTATCTTAGGCTAGGTTAAGCTACGCTAGGTTAGGCTAGGTTTGGCTAGGCTAGGTTAGTCTTAGCTAGGTTAGGGTATGCTAGTATAGATAAGGTTAGGCTAGGCTAGACAAGGTTAGGCTAGAGTAGGCTAGGATAGGATAGGATAGGTTGGAGTAGGCTAGGCTAGGCTAGAGTAAGGAAGGTTAGGTTAGGCTAGGTTAGTCTAGGCTAGGCTAGTTTAGGCTAGGCTAGGCTAGGCTAGATTAGTTTTGGCTAGAGTAGGATCGACTAGTGTAAGTTAGGTTAGGCTAGATTAGGCCAGGCTCGTCTAGGATAGGTTAGGCTTGAGCAGTTTAGGATAGGTTAGGCTAGAGGAGATTAGGCTAGGGTAGGCTAGGCTAGAGTAGGTTAGGTTAGAGTAGGATAGGCTAGAGTAGGGTTGGCTAATCTAGAGTAGGGTTGGCTAGGCTAGAGTAGGTTAGATTATGATAGGTGATTAGGCTAGGATAGGCTATAGTAGGGTAGTTTACGCTAGGTTAGGCTAGGCAAGAGTAGGTTAGGCTAGGTTAGGCTAGGCTAGAATAGTTTACTCTACAATTGGTTAGGCTAGGCTAGAGAAGGACAGAGTACGTTGGCGTAGGCTAGGCTAGGCTAGAGTAAGGAAGGTTAGGTTAGGCTAGGTTAGTCTAGGTTAGGCTAGTTTAGGCTAGGCTAGGCTAGGCTAGATTAGTTTCGGCTAGAGTAGGATCGACTAGTGTAAGTTAGGCTAGGCTAGACTAGGCCAGGCTCGTCTAGGATAGGTTAGGCTTGAGCAGTTTAGGATAGGTTAGGCTAGAGGAGATTAGGCTAGGGTAGGCTAGGCTATAGTAGGTTAGGTTAGAGTAGGATAGGCTAGAGTAGGGTTGGCTAATCTAGAGTAGTGTTGGCTAGGCTAGAGTAGGTTAGAGTATGGTAGGTGATTAGGCTAGGCTAGGCTATAGTAGGGTAGTTTACGCTAGGTTAGGCTAGGCAAGAGTAGGTTAGGCTAGGTTAGGCTAGGCTAGAATAATTTACTCTAGAATTGGTTAGGCTAGAGAGAAGGAGAGAGTAGGTTACATTAAAGTAGGTTAGGCTAGGCTAGGTTAGGGTAGGCTATGTTAGGCTAGTCTAGGCTAAGTTAGGCTAGGCTAGATTAGGTCAAGCTAGGTTAGGCTAAATGAGTTTAGGCTAGGCTAGAGTAGCTTAGGTTAGAGTAGGTTAGGCTCGGCTATATTAGGGTAGGCTATGTTAGGATAGGCTAGGCTAAGTTATGCTAGGCTAGGGTAGGTTAGGCTAGGTTTAGCTAGATGAGTTTAGGCTAGGTTAGGTTAGGCTAGAGTAGGTTAAGCTAGAGCAGAGTATGGTAGGTTAGGTTAGGTTAGGTTAGGTTAGAGTAGGTTAGGCTAGAGTAGGATGGAGTAAGCTAAATTAGGTTAGACTAAAGTAGGTTAGATTAGGCTAGAGTAGGCTAGAGTAGGCTAGGCTACGGTAAGTTATGTTAGAGTAGGCTACAGTGGGTTAGGCTAGAGTAGGCTAGGGTAGGCTAGGTGTTCCTAGGTTAGACTAGGCTAAGCTAGGTTAGACTAACTTATGTTAGGCTAGGCTTGGCCAAGTTAGGTTAGGCTAGGGTGGTTTAGGATATTTTAGGTTAGGTTAGGTTAGGTTATGCTAGGCTAGAGTAGGCGATTGTAGGATAAGCTAGGTCCAGTTAGGCTAGAGTAGGATAGCTTAAGATAGGCTAGGTTAGGTGTGGTTAGGATCTAATGGACTAGGCTAAGCTAGAGTAGGCTAGGTTAGGCTAGGTTAGGCTAGAGTAGACCAGGGTAAGCTAGGATAGGCTAGAGTAGACTAGGCTATGTTAGGCTATGCTAGCTTAGAATAGGTTAAGTTAGGCTAGTTTAAGTTAGAGTATGCTAAACTATATTAGTTTATAATATAGTCGTCTTGCCTAAAGCAGGATAGGCTAGAGTAAGCTAGATAAGACTAGAGTAGGCTAATCTAGACTAGACTAGGTTAGGCTAAGAAGGCTAACTTAGAGTAGCCTATCCTATGGTAGGCAAGGGTAAGGTAGGGTAGGCTAAGATAGAGTAGGCTAATCTAAGTTATGCTAGGCTAGGCTAAGTGAGTGTAGGCTAAGCTAAGGTAGGCTAGAGCAAGCTGGGTTAGAGTAGGCTAGGCTAGGCTAGAGTAGGCTATGTTAGACTATGTTAGAGTAGGCTCGACTAGGTTAGGAAACGATATGATAGGTTAGGCTAAGTAGACTAGTCTAGACTAGGTTAGGGTAGAGTAGGCTTGGGTTGTAGACAAGGCTAGAGTAGAATAGGCTTGTCTAGACTAGACTAGGTTAGAGTAGGTTAGGCTAGGTTAGGCTAGGTTTAGCTAGACGATTTTATGCTAGGTTAGGTTAGGCTAGAGTAGGTTAAGCTAGAGTAGAATATGGTAGGTTAGGTTAGGTTAGGCTAGGTTGGAGTAGGTTAGGCTAGAGTAGGATGGAGTAAGCTAAATTAGGTTAGACTAAAGTAAGTTAGGTTAGGCTAGAGTAGGCTAGGCTACGGTAAGGTATGTTAGAGTAGGCTCGAGTGGGTTAGTCTAGAGTAGGCTAGGGTAGGCTAGGTTTGGCTAGGCTAGAATAGGCTAAGCTAGGTTAGGCTAACTTATGCTAGGCTAGGCTTGGCGAGGTTAGGTTAGGCTAGGCTGGTTTAGGCTATTTTAGGTTAGGATAGGTTAGGTTATGCTAGGCTAGAGTAGGCGAGTGTAGGATAAGCTAGGGTCGGTTAGGCTAGAGTAGGATAGGTTAAGATAGGCTAGGTTAGGTGTGGTTAGGATATAATGGACTAGGCTAAACTACAGTAGGATACGCTACACTAGGTTAGGCTAGAGTAGACTAGGGTAAGCTAGGCTAGGCTAGAGTAGACTAGGCTATGTTAGGCTATGCTAGCCTAGAATAGGTTAACTTAGGCTAGGGTAGGCTGGTTTAAGCTAGAGTATGCTAAACTAGATTAGTCTATAATATAGTTGTCTTGCCTAGAGCAGGCTAGGCTAGAGTAAGCTAGATAAGACTAGAGTGGGCTAATCTAGACTATACTAGGTTAGGCTAAGGAGGCTAACCTAGAGTAGACTATCCTATGGTAGGCAAGGGTAAGGTAGGGTACGCTAAGATAGAGTAGGCTAATCTAAGTTATGCTAGGCTAGGCTAAGTGAGTGTAGGCTAAGCTAAGGTAGGCTAGAGCAAGCTGGGTTAAAGTAGGCTAGGCTAGGCTAGAGTAGGCTAGGTTAGACTATGTTAGAGTAGGCTTGACTAGGCTAGGAACCGATATGTTAGGTTAGGCTAAGTAGACTCGTCTAGAGTAGGTTAGGGCAGAGTAGGCTTGGGTTGTAGAAAAGTTTAGAGTAGAATAGGCTTGTCTAGGCTAGACTAGGTTAGAGTAGCTTAGGTTAGCTTAGGAAGGAGTAGGCTAATCTACACCATGCTATAATAGGCTAACCTAGAATAGGGTAGGCTATGCTAGGGTTGAGTAGTCTAGGCTAGAGGAATTTATGCTACGGTAGGCTAGGCGAGACTATAGTAGGCTTGACTAGGGTAGGATATAGTAGATTAGGCTAGGCTAGGCTAGAGTAGGCAAGGATATGCTAGTTTAGAGTAGGCTAAGGTAGGAAAGAGTAAGTTAAGTTAGGCAATAGTAGGTTAATCTAGGATAGAGTAAGATAGCCTAGGCTAGGTTAGGCTAAGCTAGAGTAGACTAGGCTAGGCTAGAGTAGTTTAATGTAGGATAGGGTAGAGAAGTCTATGCTAGCGTACTCTAAGCCAAAGTAGGCTAGGCTAGACTAGAGTAGGTTGGGTTAGGCTAAGCTAGAGTAGTTTAGCCTCTAAGTTATGCTAGAGTGCGCTAAGCAAGGGTACTATGAGCTAGAGTAGTCTAGGCTAAGGTAGGGTATGTTACGATAGGATACCATAGAGTAGGCTATGCTAGAGTAAGGTGGGTCAGGGTAGTGTTTAGCACCATTTACCACTCTTGTTAGATATAATGCTCTCATTATGGCCTGGGGAAACCCTTCCTTCTAGACTTTGTCCAAAATCTAGAAAACAATGTTTAATTCCCTATACACTACTTTTCCCTGTGATAAAAGCATGTACATGTGGGTCAGAAGAAACCCAACCTACGTACATATCTTAAAAATTTAAAAAAATTAAATTTCCTTAATTTTGTGTGCCGTTCACGGGTTTTACCTATTAATCACCTCCTATTTCTCGTGGCCCAATTTCCTAATTGTTTCCCAACTGAGAAAACTAATTTGGAGAAGTAGAAATAAACCTCCATGGGAGGGCCTTAAGGGAGAAGATATGACATATTGATACTTTAGTAAGATTATCCCTGGTAAGAGTCGCACTCCTTTATCACTTGAGGAGTTGGATGGAGATGTGGCTCCAATGTGGACCCTTGATTAAACTTTGGCTCTAGCTTGCTTAGATATAGTTTTACCATACAAGGAAGCAATCCTTGAAGAAATGATGGGTGTTGATAGACCATGGGATGATTTACATCATCGTTCATATTTCCTCCCTCATTTTCAAGAAATTGAGTCAAGTTTGTGCAGCCCTTCTACTAGTGATGTTCATACAATTTTAAACCCTTTGGCCCCAACACAGTTTTCTGCCGAAGGTAACATGTCTATCATCTCATGACCTGTACTAGTGAACATATCTAGGAATCCTAACATAATTGAAAATGTCTTCATCGAAGCTCACTATTCCCTTGAGGAAATCCAAATTTATGTCGATCTCTTCAAAGAGTTTTGTTATGTGTTCGCTTGGTCTTATGAGGAAGTGCCTAGAATTGAGCCATCTATAGTCCAGCATGAGATCAACATATATGAAAATTCTCAACCTATTCAGTAAAAACTTTGACCGGTCAATCCTAGAAGAGAAGCAGCTATTAATGCCGAAGTTGAAAAGCTGCTCAACGGGGGCTTTATATACCCCGTTCCTCTAACAGAGTGGGTCTCTAATCTATTCCCCGTACACAAAAAGCAAGGAATGATCTGTGTATGTATTAACTTGAGGGACCTAAATAAGGCTTGTCTGAAAGACAATTACCCGACGCCATTTATTGATCAAGTTATTGATGAATGTGCAGGTAATGAAATTTTTTCATTCATGGATGGATTATGTGGTTACAATCAAATTACTATATGTCCCAAAGATCAGCACAAGAAAACCTTTATTTTTCCTTGGGGTAAATTTTCATAAAAAAAGATGCCTTTTGGCCTAAAAATGTTGGAGCCACTTTTTAGCGAGCCATGTCTTACGCTTTTCACGACATCAAACACATTATCGAAGCATATTTGGATGATTTTGCTGCTCATTCTCGAAAGAGAATTGATCATCCTAAGCATCTTCGATTGTTAGGATTCATCATATCAACGGAGAGGATTCATGTTGATCCCTCCAAGGTTGAGGCAATACTTCAGTTGCCTCCTCTGTCTTCCATACGTCAACTTCAAAGTCTCCAGTGAATCTGAATAAGTGCATTTTCACAGTCACATCAGGTCAATTGTTAGGATTCATCATACCAACGGAGAGGATTCATGTTGATCCCTCCCAGGTTGAGGTGATACTTCAGTTGCCTCCTCCATCTTCCATACGTCAACTTCAAAGTCTCCAAGTAAAGGAAAATTTATTGAGGAGACACATAACCAATTATGCCGAGATCACAAAAGGATTTATGTGTTTGCTTAAGAAAGGAGTCCCATTTTTATGGAATGATTTTTCAAAACGACCTTTTGATTATATGAAAATTGCATTAACCTCTGCACCATTGTTGAGTCGCCAATTCTTTTGCGGGTGTGTTGTACTACGAAACAACCCCCCCATTTGTATCTAGCAATAGTTAGCATTTGAGTTATAAATGGGGACCCTTTTTAAATTTTTAAGCCTAGGATAATAATGCCTAAAATCTAAAGTAAAACTTAACAGAACCTTGAAAAATGAGCTAGCGAGGAAACTTATATCACATATCGCACTTTTTCACAACACTATTTTATAAATCCTTTACAAAATTTCAATATGTGAAAAAATTCTCTTGCTACGATCACCTCATCTTGTCACTGCGCAATCACATTTCGTAATTCACAAAAAAAATTGAACATGCCATAGGACAATGCTAACGATTTGTGAAATGCGATATTGTGAATTTCGCAATCACATTTCACCCGATATATCTGATAAGAATTACATGATACCCCTTTAAATACAATGATCTACGATTAAGGAGGTACATCATGTCGAATAATTATGTTTTAAATAATAAGAACATACGAGATGGCGGGTTATTAAATGTTTAGCGGCCCAAGGGAGGATAGTGATTCTATAGGTTATGGGTAGTTATAATTGAACATCTCATAAAAAAGTTTCTCACGATCCAAATTCATTTCAGATAGGATTTCAATTTTAATTACTTGATATCATCTACATTGATATATTTTGTCTGTTTCAGGCAAGCGACAAAATACATGTCTTAAGAAAGGTGACGCAGGAGAAAAATAAGAAGACCATTGTTGAGACAGAGGATACAATGATGGCTCCTACCTTTGTTGATACAGTCTATGGTGTAGTTGGAGATGCAACAGCTTGGGAAGTAATTTACAACAGACTGGAGGACAAGAGTCCTATAATTACTGTTATGAGAGCAACAATTGGGTCAACAAAGCCTTCATGATCTCAACGCAAGGATTCCTCCTATTCTTTGCTTCATAGGATAGGATCAAGAGACAAAATCCTTCCCTACACAAACTAATCAGATGGGTGGTTGAAAACCTTATCATTGAAGATAGGTAGTTCAAGGATTCAAGGATGGAGCTCGTAGGATATTTCAGGGCAGAAGACTTGAAGGCTATGTATCACATACCTAACCCATAGGAAATATATGAAAGCACATTTGTAGATAAATTCACAAAGAATAATCCATATCCCTTCAATTTAGTTCAGACTTGGAGAATGTTAAACAACAAATTCAAGTATGACAAATCGGGTATGTATGCAATAGCCTCTTTGGAAAACCTCTACAATTATGCAACAACAATGTTATGTAGATTGTATGGACTACCAAATAACACTAAGTTTTCAGTAGAATGGATTCCCTTGATAGATGCTTGTGTTAACTCCTATATCATGAATTGCCTTCTATATTACATGAAAATTTAGCCACCTCAATTACTGAATATCGACAAAAGGAAGCCTCCTCTTCAAATAACCTCCCTCTCTTTTATTCTTGTGCTTATATTATGGCTACTATCTATTATTACATGACCATAAAAGATCCTTACCCAAACCATCTCGGTCATAAACAAATATGGGAATCACATTACATACCTCACTTCTACAAGATATTTCATTCTATCATGTTTCTCCTACACCAAATGATTTTAATTAAGAAATCCCCTAGGGTTTCCCAAGAAGTTGTAGCAGACCTACTTGATTTAGGCAAGCATTTCATTGAGGAATGGTTCACCTACATTAGGGTTTTCGGTAGCACTGCTAATCCACATGTCCTTCCCTTATATGATTCTGATAAGCTATTAGCAAGGAAGATTGCCTACTAGACTGTGTGAAAGGGACTGATTAAAGTTCTCAAAGATGCCAAGGAGTCAGTATGGCCTACTTTCCCTATCAATTGTGGAACTTTTTACTTTATCTAATTTTGTTAATCCTAATAAGGAATTAGCACAAATGGAATCCCTCACGCTTCATAAATTGCATACAAGGAAATTTGATCACTTTCTTTTGAGCAAGCACTTGAACAAGAAAAGGCTAACCCAAAACTCAAATATTTTCAAAGATTTCAGGAATTCAGGAATGAGAGGCTTCATGTCATTCTAATGGATCTATTAAACCCTGAGGATAAGCCTACCCCAAGTAACATTGTTGATAGTGCAGCCCCTAGCTCTCAAAAGGACTGTCAGGTAAACACTGAGAATACAACAGATAGAGGGAAAGTCTAGGATGCAAATAATACGACTGAATCTAGTAGGAAGCCAACCAAAAAATAGGTAATGGACACTCCGGCTACAAAGACAAGTTCAAAAGGCCAAGGAACTAGTTTGGAACAAGAATGGGATCAATTCAATTAGAAATTGCAAGACACCCCCAAAGCTCCGAATACTCAAGAAACAGAGGAATTCAAGACTCCTTTGAAAATTCATCAAGATAAATAACCCAAGTCTATCGACAAATAATCTACACCTATGGATAAGAAGCAACAACATCCCAACAGGCTGAAATCATCCCTACTCTACCCATGTCAGAAATTGTTCTAAAAGTAACAAAGATACCTCTGTTTGATTGTATGAATTTATAGGGTAAGTTCCTTAGACAAAACACCAAAGGACACCACTCACAAAAAGATCACAGATCAATACACCAATATTCTTGACATGGTTAAAACCATCAAAGAATGAAATAGTTCATGGCCTGAGCTAATGTGGCCACTTCAGACAATTTATTAATAAAAGAATGAAAATTTACATAAGCTTCTCTCATGAATGGTTACCCTGCAAATGACCCTCCATGCTCTTTAAATAGAGATCATGGAAAAATTGGGTGTCAAGCCATGGATCAAGTGTTGGTAATACTGAGGAGAGAATTAACCACCGGATCACCTCATGTCTAGAACATATCATGACCGTCACATTGTGAGTTACAAAAGTACATAGTAAAGAAACACACTTTACCTAACTCTACACTAGACCAAGTTATACTTAACTATTTCCTATGTGTCGGAATATCCTAACATCCCCCCTTAAGAACAACTTGGGATAGGATTGAAGGATGTACAAATATGACACAATAGGATAAGGAAGGAGGCATTATAGCCTATCCCCCATTAGTGACAACTTCCTGAACTCCAACCATAAATTGAATTTTAGTAAACTTCACCTCTGTGAGAGCCTTTCTAAAGATGTCTGCAACTTGATCATCTATTGAGAAATATTGCACTTCAAGAACATGGTCATGAATGAGCTTTTTGATGAAGTGCATGTGCAATTCAATGTGTTTTCTATGCTGATGTTGGACTAGATCTTTGCATAATTCAATGGCACTTTGATTATCACACCAAAGTGTAGTCGGATGCTGCTGTTGAAAGCCAAACTCTGACATGATCTAATGAAGCCATAGGGCTTCCTTACTAGCGTCTACGACACCATGATACTCTATTTCTGCTGAAGAAAGAGAAATGGAACTTTGTTTCTTGCAAGCCCATGTAATAGTTCCTGAACCAAAAGTGAATACGTAACATGCAGTAAACTTTCGATCATCAGGGTCACCAGCCCAATTGGAATCAGCGAAACCAACCAATAGAGGAGATGCTTCTGCACTGTAATGAATCCCAAATTGAATTGTACCTCGAACATAACAAACTATTCTTTTAGCTTCTTTCTAATGAATTTCATGTGGGTTTTGTACAAACTGAGCAATAAGCCCAACAACAAAGGAAAGGTCAGGATGAGTATGGGCTAGATACAAAAGTTTTCCTACAAGTTGATGGTATAAGGTAGCATCAACTTCAAGGGAAGTGAAAGTGGTTGAAAGTTTGGCTCTAGACTGAAAGGGATAAGGGGCTAACTTACAGTCTTCCATGTGAAAATGGCATAGAATATCATAAGCATACTTGGACTGGGAAAGGGAAATACCTTCCTTGGATTGAAGACTTGAAGACCAAGAAAATAATGCAGGTGTCCTAAGTCTGTCATTTCAATCTCCTTTTTAAGGTTGGACTTCCCATGGTTTATAAGGTTGGGATCACTACCAGTAAGGATAAGATCATCAACATGAAGAACAAGAATGATAAGAGACTTGCCCACTTTCTTGGTGTAGATAGTATTGTCAGAATGACACCTAGAAAAGCCAGTTTCTAAAAGAAAGCTACCCATTTTGGCATACCAAGCCCGAGGGGCTTGCTTGAGACCATAAAGGGATTTCTTAAGCTGACATACAAGATTGGAGTCTATTTGTATAAAGCCAATAGGTTGTTCCATATAGATTTCTTCATGCAAGTCCCCATGTAAGAAGGCATATTTAACATCCATCTCATGGACTTCCCATTTGAAAGAGGCAGCAAGGGAAAGAATAAGGCAGATAGAGTTCATTTTGGCAATAGGGGAGAAGGTTTCAGTATAGTCAATTCCTTCAACTTATGAAAAACCCTTAGCAACAAGACGAGCTTTATTTTTATCAAATTTTCCATATGGTCCATACTTGGCTCTGTAAACCCATCAGAGCGGTTAAGATGAAGGCACACATTTGGAATTAGATCTAGAACTATGAAGATATCTCACAACTCATCGTTAGTCTACAAGCTTCCCATGCAAGGGTATTTAGGAGTATGGATTTTGTTGTGCACACACATGCGGTACCATATATTGGGACACTCACCCATGCAAAGACAAAGGCACAGGTCCGACTCGATCTTGACTCGTAATTTGATGAGTTGATGCGCATAGCCACTAGCCTAGACTTGGTGTTTAATGCAGACACAATACACAAGTATGTTGTTGGTTCGACTGCACTCAAGACAATGATGCACATGTTATCAAATGAGTCGGACAAAGGAGCTTGAGCAGTGTACCTGTATGCTATGAAGCAAGAGTTTGTTTCTAGAAAGATGTCACCTTAGAGCACACAGACACCATCACAGACTACCGAGCTTGGAATTAGTTCACTACTCTCGACGACCATGAGGATGTCGAAGAGCTGGTCTACTCACAAATTTTCGAGTCATAGTGATGTGTTGTGTGGCTTGCTCAAGCCTATTTTGCCTCACATGGGTACATGTGAAGATTGTATGTAATGTCTTGTCAAGTGTAAGTTCAACTGTCAATAGTTGAATGTAACAATCATAGAGTAGATGAAGAGTCATGAGGGTAGATGAACTATCACAAAGGGGAACGTGAAGGATCACCCCTCCCTTTCCTATATAGTCCTTGATAACTCATTGTAGAGGCTTTTGGTCAGCCAAGCTTTCGATTGCAGTATCTTATAGTGAGCTTCGAAAATATTATAACAAGCCTTGGCTTCTCCACTGTACAGAGCTATTATATCTCTTGGGAGGAGCAAGCGATTGTGACTGTAACATTCCTCTATTGGAACTAGTGGTTGGACAGTGATGTATTGTATGATTGGAACTTACACTTCTTAATATAATAGAGCCAATATGTTTCATGCATATGTCATATTGTATTCTAGGTATCTGGTTTACCCTAAATGAAATATTTATCTATTTCGTTACACATGCATGTATGGACTATTCTATATAATTATGTATGAATCTGATTGAAATGTTATGATTGTGTTAACCATCACTTTCGATTACTCACTAACTTGCTTTCTAGTTTTTGATGCATCTTCATCCATGTGTTCCCTTCCAAGCCTCATGCTATCATAGGTTTCCAAGGGGTGCACTCACTCACTTTCCGTGTGTTAGAATCGTTCATGTACCTTCCTTGACTCACCGTAGTTGTCACACCCTTGCTACCAATAGGGACATCTTACTTACCTCTATGCGAAATCGTAGTCAAGGCGATATCGTACAACCCACTACTGAGCCTTCTACACCAAACAGTTTGAGGTCTAATTGGGACTACTTATCGGGTAGATCCTCCAACATGTTGGTAGGTCTAGCACCATAAACATACCACTAAGAGATTTGATATCGAGTATTTCCATAAACATAACAACAAACAAAATCACACTTAGATGTTCCCACACTCTACATTACAACAACATAGAATGACTTTGGGGAACCAACAAGACCTTGGTGAGAGAATATTGTGGTTAATCGATAACTTAATTTTTGATAAGAAAAATGAAAATAATTTTATATGATACAAAAACCATTTTTGGAAATATGTTAACATAAGAAGGGGGGATCTAAATTACCAATTAGGAAGAAAAAAGTGGTAGCCAATTTCCAATGCTCTAGGCACTCAACCTACACAAAGAACAAAGAGGTATAAAGAAGAGTAAATCAATATGCACAAAGCAATAAATGAAGCTGTAAAAATGAGGGAACCATGAATTCGATACCTATGTAAGGTTATGGAATAGTGACCTTGACAAGAGAAAATTGAGCCATTAGGAAGAAAAAACTAAAAATGGACGAGGTTAGAAGGTTCTACAAATTATCTACAATTTGATTTGTGCATGCATACTCTATAGATTCATTGGAAAATGTTTTATACATGAAACCATATAATAAGGGGTTTGAACCTTAGAACTAGGAGCATCCAATACATACAACAAAATATATATATATATATATATATAAGACATAATAAGGTATATAAATACTAATATAAAATGACCGATAAGAGGGGTCAAGAACTAAGTAGCTTGCAAATACAGTGTAGCACAAAGCATCATGTACTAAAAAAAGAGTCTTATTGAGCACAGTCCATGTTATTGTTGGCATAGATTGAACGTTAATATCGAGGAACGTAGATACTAACAACATAACTCAAGAACAAGTATGCTAAATGTTATACCTTTATGGATGTGAATTATAATTTCATGGTTTTCCTAAATAAGATTAGTTTGCAAGACTAATATGATTTATCAAGGAACTAATTATATGTTTACCTAGGAAATAGATAAATACTTTTGGAAATCCCACAAAAAAATTATGCTCTCCTTGATTGAGGAATACAAAAAATTTATTCCCTTATATATTGGAAATTTTATTTTAAGTACATAATACCTAAATAATATAAATAATGTAGCATAGAGCATGATTGATTAGATTTCCAGGGAAACAAAACATGAGAAATTGGGTAATTGTGTGATATTGGAGAGTTACCTCAAATATTCTTGTAAAAACTAGCAAAGTGTTAGTAAGGTAAGATAGACTATCACAACAAGTTGTCGTTAATGTAGAAATTGGGCTGTAGATTTGCAAATGATCATGATTTTTTAATCAAAATAAAAATACACGAACCTACTCTACTCCTCTATGAACATTTATTGACAATTTAGAACAAAAATATCAGACATGCAAGAAGAAATAACACACATGCAACAAGTATTTTATCTAGGTAAAGAAATGTGTTAACAGCCTCAATACCTTCTTGCACTAATAAAATGAATAGAGATGTATTACAACTATTTTTCTCAACTAAGAACACCCTATTAATTAGGAAATTCCCAAAATTTATTGCAAAATTCCTAGGGATTGTCCACCTAACCTCATGCAACACCTATACACTCAACTAGTTTACAACTATTGGTTAACTGCTTTGGAAACTCCACCACAGCTAGGAATTTCAAATTCTTTGGATGCATGAGTGATATGAATGGGAAAGTTAGTGTTTTATATGATAAATTCCAATTAAGAATAAATAAATAAAATTCTTGAGGATTATGAGTTAAATTGGAAATGAACAGTGAGTTTTTATGTCTATATATGTAATTCATGAGCTTAAAACATGAATTAAAACACTAAACAACAACATAGAAACAGAAAAAAACATCACTATCATAGTAATACACTCAAAAATTGACTGAGGAGTTCACCATTCCTAGGCTACGTCTCCTTGGTATAGCTTACAATGGATTGACCCAATCTCATTATGCTCAAAATACTTCAGTGATAAAGAGAACATAAAGTGTGTTGACATAAAGAGTGGCTAGTCTCCCCTTTAATGAAACATTCTCCTGCAAAGAACTCTCACTCTAAAAACATGAAAACCTATAATCAGTCGTGAAACAATGAACAAGAATAGGGATCTCAAATCAAGACCCCATACTCCATCCAATTATGAACATAACAAGTACAAAGATTCACTTGGAATTCTAAAAGAGAAACTTCCTCAACAAGATATAATGAGAAAAGAGAAACATGAGCTACACCATAGATGTCATAGTTGCTTCAGAAAACATATGAATGCTAGAAAACCCCTACAAGGTCCTGTCCATTTTCAAAAGCCTTCAAAAAATTATCCAACCCACTTATTGATTCTATCACCCATAGACTCAAACTTGCAAAATGTCTCCTCAGAGGTGCTCCAATGGCTGTAAAATATGTTCCATGATCTTGAGAAGACGCAAAAATGAATATCTAGCCTATTCTTACAACTGAAAAGCCCAAAAAATGAAGAAGATATGTGCTTCCCTAGCCTTTCCACTAGTCGATCTACAATTTCCCCAAAATTTAGCATCGTTCCTACAATTTCGTCCCAAATTGTGCTAACAGAGTTCTTATTTATCCAAAATCTGGGGAAAAACATGGGTGCATTAAAATGGCCGCCAAGGTCCTAACTCCAAAACGTAGGGTCATGTAGTCGTCATGTGCCCAGGGCTAAGGCCAACAACCCACCCCCTCTAGCTAGGCCCCCACTCCTCTACCTTCCATGGTCTTATTGCCACTCATATTGTCGGGGTTGGGCCTACACCTCCTTACCTATTTATTCCCACGCGGTCAAGGTTCTCAATGAAGGGTCATGTGATAATGGTTTTTGGGGCTCGAGGCTAAGCTTTGACCCCTTACCCCATATATCCATTAGCATATATTGTTCATAACAGTTTGATTCAATGGTGAAGAAGAACCATCATTAGCCCATGTGGTTAGGGTGTGGCACTTATTGCTAGGAGGTCTTAGTATCGACTCCCATAGATTCGAGTTCAGAAATCCAGCCATTTTTGGTGCCCCCCATGGTGCCATTTGGTAGCCTCTGGTTGGACCATGTGGCAGGATGTAGTTGGCCACCATCCCACCAATGAAGACATGCTACCTTAGCTCTGTACCTTGTGACACAAGGTAGACTCTGATTGGATTCATAAAAACATATTCAACTGCCACATCACCTGCCACATCATCCTACCACAGTAGACTGCCACATATGTAGTCCGAATTGCTGACTGGGTTGTCACAATTTTCCCAAATTTGAATGTTTTGGAAAATGAATAGAACATGTTTATGGGAGAATACGGCGTCCATTTCATGTGAAATGAGTTGCACTAGATTTAGAACGTTGAGAATTACATGGTCATTCATGTTCCACACTGATCCAAAAACTCTGAATTTTGAGCAAATTTTTGAGCACCTTATCGCTCCTACCGACTGGAAGCTTTTGGATCCCAAAATATCACTTTTAGTTGTTCATGAGATAAGGGTACATTTCCCTCACCTTTCCTATCTCAATCCATTTGGGCTTGGAAGGATTTGTTCCTTTGAGCCCCACTCGGAGGTAGTCCACATGCCCTTAATTTGAATACCTTGTTCTTCTGTTAAGAATGGTGTCTTGCTATAGTTGATCAAGGTATTAAAGAGAGAAATCCTCAGTGGAAGGAATATAGACACTCTCTTCTTGATCTTCAACCAAAGGAGGCTCATACAATCTTCAATACTGAACATTAACAACAGATTAAATTTGCATGTATGAAGGGAAATCTAATTTGAAGGCATTGTCAGCAATCTTTTCTAGAATTTTGAATGTACCATAATGGATTGGTTTCATTTTTATATTTTCCCCTTGAAGACTCTCTTTGCTAATGTGAAGCCAAAATTCATCACTGACTTGGAACTTGTGATCTACATGATGCTTGTCATGGCTTTCTTTGTAATTGCCTTAGCTCTTTTCAATCTAACCTTGAACTCTTTGATGTACCAATTGGATTTTCTCAATGTACTTCTTGGATTTGTCTATCACTATGGCCATCAATAGCAACATCCTTCCCAAAAATGAAATCCAATGGCGATCTTCTGCAAAATCTTTACCAATGATCAAATCCAAAAATACTTTGGCAAATAACCCAAACAAGCTTCACATGGAAATACTTGTGTAAATGAGTGCTTGACACAATTGTAACATACTAAATGTGATGCAACTACTCATCCAAAAATTTAGGATTCTTACTAGAATGTCCACAAATGGAAATGCATCTTACAATATGGAATAAATTTGATTCCCAAATTACCATACAAATTGACTCATCATCAAGCCAAAATAGCATAACAATGCCAAAGAAATCATTGTTCCATATAAGTAATTTATTCAAAAACATCACCTTTACAAAATTCCGAACTGTGGGGACATGTAACAAGCAAAATAAAAAATAAATGTAGTCTTTAATTAGACAAATAGTCCAACCATTTCTTACCCAACCATGTTAGGGAATTTTATTTCTGCACTTCACTTCCTTCTGAAACTGCTTTTGGAATGGTTATGGCATGCCTTGCACATTCATCTACCTTCTCCTTCTCAGGTGATTTCATTACCTATTTTTCTTTCTTTCGATGAAGATGTGGATGTAACTTCCAACATTTTTCAATCCAATTCCCACTTATGTTGCAATGAGTGCAAATTTTTTTGTGAGCTTGGCTTTGACACAAATGTCTTTAAAATTGGATGACATTTTCCCTTGTTGGACTCAATTGCAATTAACATATTCATCTTCTTGACTAATGCTTTCCTTCCCAAAAATGAAATCCAATGGCGATCTTCTACAAAATCTTTACCAATGATCAAATCCAAAAATACTTTGGCAAATAACCCAAACAAGCTTCACATGGAAATACTTGTGTAAATGAGTGCTTGACACAATTGTAACATAAGAAATGTGATGCAACTACTCAATCAAAAATTTAGAATTCTTACTAAAATGTCCACAAATGGAAATGCATCTTATAATACGGAATAAATTTGATTCCCAAATTCCCATACAAATTGACTCATCAGCAAGCCAAAATAGCATAACAATGCCAAAGAAATCACTGTTCCATATAAGTAATTTATTCAAAAACATCACTTTTACAAAATTCCCAACTGTGGGGACATGCAACAAGCGAA
>APFE031268218.1:107075-120707 GCA_000404065.3 Pinus taeda
TAGGCCTTTGGTTAGCTTAGGCTAGGTACCTAGCTAGTTTAGGTTATGCTTAGGCTAGGTAGACTAGGTTAGGCCTAGACAAGGTTAGGCTAGATTAGGTTAGGCTAGGTAACGGCTAGGCCCTAAGGAGTAGGCTAGCCTAAAAGTTAAGGATATGCTAGGCGGAGCATGCTCCCCTAGGCCATAGGCTACAGTAGGCTAGGCTAGGCTAGGCTACAGTAGGCTACAGTAGACTAGGTTAGGATAGAGTAGGCTAGGCAAGTCTATATTAGGCTAAGATAGGCTAGGCTGGGCTAGATTATGTTAAAGTAAGCTAGGCTAGGCTAGAGTAGGCTAGAGTAGACTAGAGTAGTCTAGCATAGGCTAGGCTAGAGTAGAGTAGGCTATAGTAGACAAGGTTGGATTAGGCTAGAGTAGGCTAGGCTAGGCTAGACTAGATTAGACTGTAATAGATTAGGTTAGGCTAGGCTAGAGTAGGGTGCGCTAGACTAGGCTAGGATAAAGTAGGCTAAGCAAGGCTATAGTAGGCTAAGATAGGCTAGGCTAGGCTAGGCTAAAGTAAGCTAGGCTAGGTTAGGCTAAGCTAGGCTAGGCTAGGTTAGACTAGACTAGGCTAGGCTAGGCTAGAGTAGTCTAGGTTAGAGTAGACTAGTGTAGTCTAGGCTAGGATAGGCTACATTGGAGTAGAGTAGGATAGAGTAGTCTAGGCTAGGTTAGGTAAGGCTAGGCTAGGTTAGGCTAGGATCTATTAGGTTAGGTTAGGTTAGGCTAGACTAGGCTAGGTTAGGCTAGAGTAGGTTAGGCTAGGCTAAGCTAAGCTAGAGTAGGCTAGCCTAAAGTAGTCTAGGTTAAGCTAGAGTAGGCTAGAGTAGGCTAGGCTAGGCTAACCTATTTTAGGCTAGAGTAGTCTACGATAGGGTAGGGTAGGCTGGAGTAGAGCAGGCTAGAGTAGGCTAGGCTAGGTTAGGTAAGGCTAGGCTAGGTTAAGCTAGGTTAGGCTAGGATATGTTAGGTTAGGTTAGGTTAGGGTTGGGTAGGTTAGCTATTTTAGGCTAGGTTAGGATAGGCTAGAGAAGGTTAGGCTAGGTTGGTCTAGCCTAAAGTAGGCTAGGCTAGGCTAGACTAGGCTAGAGTAGGGTATAGGGTAGGCTAGGCTAGAGTAGGCTAGGTTAGGCTAGGATAGAGTAGTTTAGGAAAGGCTATAGTATGCTAAGATAGGCTAGGCTAGGCTAGAGTAAGCTGGGCTAGGCTAGACTAGAATAGGATTAGAGTAGGTTAGGCTAGGCTAGGCAAGAGTAGGCTAGGCTAGGCTAGAGTAGGCTTAAAGTAGGCTAGGCTAGAGTAGGATTAGAGTAGGTTAGGCTATGCTAGGCAAGAGTAGGCTATGCTAGGCTACGTTAGACTAAACTAGGCTAGGCTAGAGTAAACTAGGCCAGGCTAGAGTAGACTAGAGTAGTCTAGTCTAGGATAGGCTAGGTTAGAGTAGAGTAGGCTAGAGTACGCTAGGCTAGACTAGAGTAGGCCAGGCTAGGCTAGAGTAGGCTAGGATAGAGTAGGCTACGCTAGGCTAGTAGACTAGTGTAGTTTAGGCTAGGATAGGCTAGGCTACATTAGAGTAGGCTAGAGTAGTCTAGGCTAGGTTGGGTAAGGCTATGCTAGGTTAAGCTAGGTTAGGCTAGGATTTGTTAGGTTAGGCTAGGTTAGGGTAGTGTACGGTAGGTTAGGATAGGGTAGGGTATGGTAGGCTAGGTTAGGCCAGGCTAGAGTAGGGGTTAGTCTAGGCTAGGCTAGAGTAGGCTAGCCTAAATTAGGCTAGAGTAGGCTAAGATAGGCTAGGCTAGGCTAGAGTAGGCTGGAGTAGGCTAGGCTACGCTAGAGTATAACAGAGTAGACTAGGCTAGGAGGTTAGGATAGGCTAGGCTAAGGTAGAGTAGGCTATAGTAGGCCAGGCTAGGTTAGGTAGGGCTAGACTAGGTTAAGCTAGGGTAGGCTAAGATATGTTAGGTTAGATTAGGTTAGGATAGGCTAGGTTAGGCTATTTTAGTCTAGGTTGTGATACGCTAGAGAAGCTTAGGCTAAGTTTGTCTAGCCTAAAGTAGGCTAGTCTAGGTTAGACTAGGTTGGACTAGGCTAGAGTAGGGTATAGGGTAGGGTCGGCTAGGTTAGGCTAGGATACTGTAGTTTAGGAAAGGTTGTAGTATCATAAGATAGGCTAGGCTAGACTAGAGTAGGCATAAAGTAGGTTGGGCTAGGCTAGACTAGAGTAGTATTAGAGTAGGTTAGACTAGGCTAGAGTAGGCTTAAAGTAGTCTAGGCTAGAGTAGGATTAGAGTAGGTTAGGCTAGGCTAGGCAAGATTAGGCTAGGCTAGGCTACGTTAGACTAAACTAGGCTAGGCTAGAGTAAACTAGACTAGGCTAGAGTAGGTTAGAGTAGACTAGAGTAGTCTAGTCTAGGATAGGCTAGGTTAGAGTAGAGTAGGCTAGAGTAGGTCAGACTAGGCTAGACTAGTCTAGGCTAGACTAGGGTAGACTAGACTAGGCTAGGCTAGGCTAGAGTAGGTCAGGCTAGGCTAGAGTAGGCTAGAATAGGCTAGTATAGAGTAGGCTATGCTAGGCTAGTAGACTAGTGTATTTTAGGTTAGGGTAGGCTAGGCTAGATTAGAGTAGGCTAGAGTAGTTTAGGCTAGGTTGGGTAAGGCTATGGTAGGTTAAGCTAGGTTAGGCTAGTATTGGTTAGGTTAGGCTAGGTTAGCGTAGGGTATGGTAGGCTAGGCTAGAGTAGGGGTTAGGCTAGGCTCGAGTAGAGTAGGCTAGCCTAAAGTAGGCTAGAGTAGGCTAGGATAGGCTAGGCTAGGCTAGAGTAGGCTAGAGTAGTCTAGGCTAGGCTATAGTATAATATAGTAGACTAGGCTAGGATAGGTTAGGATAGGCTAGGCTAAAGTAGAGCAGGCTATAGTAGGCTAGGCTAGATTAGGTAAGGCTAGACTATGTTAAGCTAGGTTAGGGTAGGATATGTTAGGCTAGGTTAGGTTAGGCTAGGCTAGGCTAGGTTAGCTAAGTTAGTCTAGGTTAGGCTATTCTACAGCAGTTTAGGCTAGGATACGCTAGTGTAGGCTAGCCTAAAGTAGCTTCGGCTATGCTAGACTAAGCTAGACTAGGATAAAGTAGGCTAGGTTAGGCTAGGATAGAGTAGTTTAGGCTAGGCTAGGGTAAAGTATTTTAGGAAAGACTATAGTAGGCTAAGATAGGCTAGGCTAGGATAGAGTAGGCTTAAAGTAGGCTAGGCTAGACCAGGCTAGAGTACGCTTAGAGTAGGTTAGGCTGGGCTAGGAAAGAGTAGGCTAGAGTAGGCTTAAAGTAGGATATGCTAGAGTAGGCTTAGAGTAGGTAAGGCTAGGCTAGGCAAGAGTAGGCTAGGCTACGCTAGGTTAGACTACACTTGGCTAGGCTAGAGTAGGTTAGAGCAGGTTAGAGTAGTCTAGGCTAGGATAGGTTAAGCTAGAGTAGAGTAGGCTAGGCTAGGCTAGGTTACAGTAGGCTAGACTAGGCTATGTGAGGCTAGATTAGGCTAGGCTAGGCTAGAATAGGCTCGAATAGGCTACAGTAGGCTAGGCTAAGCTAGGGTAAAGTAGGCTAGGCTAAGCTAGGCTAGTGTAGGCTATGCTAGAGTAGGTTAGAGTAGGCTAGGCTAGGCTAGTGTAGGCTAAGATATCTTAGGCTAGAGTGGCAAGGATAGAGTAGGCTAGCCTATAGTAGGGTATGTTCGGCTAGGCTAGGTCAGAGTAGGCTAGAGTAACATAATGTAGTATGGTATAATTTTTTCATTAAAATAACTAGGGTAAAGTAGGCTAGGCTAGACTAGTCTAGGCTAGGCTAGAGTAGGCTAGCACTTCGACTTGTCCTTAAGCCAAGTTTTGACCATGACGTTTGCAAAATCAAACTTGCCTCCCCTTGACTTTTACAACATGACACACCCTGACCCGTGGAAGGAACATACCTTTGAGTGCCTTTGACCAGTTTTCGCCTCCTTGCATTGAGCATAGGATTGTTCCAATCACAAGAACTAGATCATCTGTTTCACCGACACTAATTCTTTCCACTGTACTATAACATTCTTTTATTCTTTTTCCATCTTAAAGAAAAAGACAAACAAATTATATATTCCAAAAAGAGCAGGAACGGGACAATATTTCCATTTATTGTCGGCAACTAGAGTCAGTCATGTTGCCCTTGAACAAAGCACTCAAAACAAAGTCTCCTCCATTTGGGCGAGATTTAGCTTGACTTAGGTACGCCTTAACCTTGTTATTGAGTCAGTTCTCCTTCAGTTGGTTATCTCTTCCAATCATATGGAGAGTTTGTTCATGCCTCCTGCATGACGAACTTATATAGAGTCATCATATGGTGCCACATAGTCACATTGAGTCGTGATTTTGTTCAAGGGAAGTTATCCTGAGTCAGCCTCTCTGCGATATCTCTTGACTCATTTTTCAGTTGGCCATCCCTGGTTGTAAGTGTCTTGTCTATCATCACATCAGTTATATCGGTCCTTTACCTGTGCTGGCTTGAGAAGGTCTCCATTGACTTCTTGTTGGTGGGTCTTGTCCTTATTGACGACTACATCTTGCTCTAAGGATAGGCATAGAGCCACACCTTGGCCCTATTTTCATCATTGATAGGTCACCTTGTGCTCAACATTGATCAGTATCATGGGACTTTGACTGAGTGGTTTCCCTTGTGCTCGATATCAGCTTACACTATCACACATTGGGGTTTGTGAAGTACCTTAGTTACCATTTGAACCTATTGGTGGATACCTCGCCTCTCTATCAGCTTTCATTATTGGTTGGTTTACAGGGTTCCTGTTGTGTGCTAGCCACATCTTGTGTACTCCAGAACCATGCTTCGGTCGAGTTACTACATCTTTTTCGTCTAATTCCTTCCACATTATTGGCCTACACATTTCTCTCTTGAGATATGGACACATATGGACACATAGTTCTACTATGTCACTCAATGGAAGTTGAGAGATGTCTTCCTTCCCCATCATGTTAAGGATATCTATCCATTCATCTCTAATAGCCTTCAACAAAAGAGCTTTCAAGGTTTCTTCATCTAAATTATTCATTTTTTCTCTTTTCAAATTGTAAGTAAACCTCTCAAGCAAATCCTCTAAGCTTTTATCTTCCTTTTGCATAATTTTGAACACTTCATCCTTATGATTTGTAGGCATACAATAATCCATCTATCCAAAAATGTCTGTTTCATATCATTCCAAGTTCTAATGGATTGATTGAATAACCCCATAAACCATTTCAAAGTATCCCCTTTTACTATTGAAGGGGAAAATTTGAGTTTTTGAGAGTCTTCTAGATAGTCATAGGTTCTGCATAAGACTTCAAACTCAAACAAAAATGTTTGAGGATCCTCACTTCTCAGCCCATAAAAGTTTGGGAGGACAAATGGTGAAATGTTTTTCGTTGTTGTATGTGTTTCCTCATCTACAATAGGGAATCCAAATGATTTATCTCCTTCCCTATTTCCTCTACCTCCTCCATTATTACATCTACCTCCTCCATTGTTTCCTCTACCTCTCCCTCTACCCCCTCCTCCAAATAGTGAAAATTCTCCATCTTGTTCTTCTTTTGCCACGATAGTTTCCTTAGAATATTATAGTTCTTCTATTGATGGATGATGAAAGAGAGCTTCTACTTCTTCTTCTTCTCTAAGTATTCCTACTTCTTCAACTACAATAGGCTCCCCTATAGAAGTGAGGAAGGTTTCCTCTCCTAGGTCTAGTTTAGTAGATGAAGTGGCAGAATCTTCTAACTGAGTTTCTTCCCCTTGTATTCCAAGAATCCTAAGGTTGGGAGTATGAGTCTGGGATGGAGGTGTGTCCTTTCTAACCCTTGGTGCAGTAGTTTGAATTGTGAAAATCAAACTTGTGCCCCTAGCTATAAATCTACCCCTAGAATCTCTTCCTCTATGCATGTCATTGTTTTGTTTTGCTGTTTTTTATTTTATTTTTTTGAATGTAAGAAGTAAGGCTACCTAGATACACTTCTCTAGAAATGGTGCCAAAATGTTTAGTCAATTTAGTGTCCTAAATTGCTACATAAATTATCAATCCGGGTGTCGTAAACTGATGAAGTGTAGTGCACTATATGTGCTAGATGACCCTTCTTTACCTCACTATTTTCAAGTTTATGTTTGTTGTGGGGTTTTTCTTTTGATTCCTAAAGTTCTACAATGTAATTGAAATCTTGATCTATTGTTTCCAAGAACCTAGAAAAATGAAGTGAGAGATAAAAGCTCTTTTATGCCAAATTTGGAAGTAAGATTTTTTAAACAAGAAAGTGAAAAATAGAGCTTCTCTTCTTGCTATTGTAATTGTTTCCAAAAAATGAGATGAAAGGACTCTTAAAAATGTTGTCTACTTAATTACAAAACCAAAACATAAATGAGAAAAATGGAATCGCATGTATCTATAATAAACCTAAAATGAAATACTAGAAACAAAACTACTTCTGCTATCTAGTCTACTTGCAAAATTAAAGCTTAGTTGTTAGGGTCCAACCCTAACACCCTTATTTATGTAATAGGATCGATTCATAGTTATAGTTAAGTAAAGAGTTAATAAATCCCATATTAATAATTGTAAGTGGTTAACCCACATTTAATGAAGGCACCACAGTTAGTTGCAAATGGGCCATGTATTAGATAGATGGTATTAATAAAAACCATGGTATTTCCCCATGGTATTGCATGTATGAATCCTATATAAAGGATAGGGACTCCCCTCGAGGAGCATGGTGTCTTATTTTGTAATTGAGCTCAGGTCTATTAGAGGTTTCCCCCTCGAAGAGGCAAGTGAACATTACTTTCTGAATAATAAAATACTTGTTGTTAGTTCTCATGGTTCTATGTTCTGGGTATATTTATTTGTATATTTGGTATTCTCGTATTGTCTTGTAGGTTAAAAGCATAACAAGTGGTATCAAAGCACTTTCCATGGCCGGTGGGATCTCCAATTTTTAGTTTTTTGTTTTTGGCTAGAGACGCGTTCTAGCGTCTTTAAACCATGGGATCTGTCATTGAGCGCATAAACCTGCGGATTTGGGGAGGTATGCATGCAGGAAATACAAGAGGTGGTCACGCTTGTTAGACTCCCTTATAAACCCTGTTGGTACCCTTTCGAGTAGTAGCACATTAGACAGAACCACGCACTGACTATCTTCCAAGTACCCTATGGGTATCTCGGAACCCCCCTAGCTCCCTCGAAACCTCGCCATAGATAAACCGTCAGCCGTCTTGCTGCTATAGTACACCGAGAATAGCACTTGGGGATATTAATCACACATACAATAGGGTAGTCATGTTGTAAAGCTAAGGGCACAGTTGATCCTCCTTGGTTAGTGCATTGAAAGATGGGGCCAAGTAGTACTGTTAGACCCATATGTATATTACGATCTATAGCAGTTGACACTCCTGGAGACCATAGTTCCCTTCTCTATCTCTCGATCACACATCATCTTTTCTAGATCAGATCTCGCAGGTGGGGTTTTGTTGCAGTAGCAATAATCAGTTCTGCCATTCAGATCTATCAGATCAGCCATCCAGATCTATTAGATCCATCATATCTGCCATCTAGATCTAGCAGTGGGCTATGTAGCTGTCGCAACAATCAAATTTTCCATTTAGATCTGAGTAATTGTGCGGATTCCTATACCTGCACATGATTTTCGCACGACTTTGGGCAACATTGAATTTTTGGGGATTTGGCTACTACAATATTCCTAGGAAAGGACTAAAACTCTGTTCTAAGACCCCCTAGGATGCTTATTGGAGACTTATCCCGTAAGAATCAGGTTGACGAGATGAGCAAGGTGGTACCATTCAATTGTTAGTGCCAAAAAATTTCGGTGGTCCCAAATTTCAAGTACATCAGATCGGTACATGGTACAAACTAGAGCTCAAGCTATGGCCAATGAGACGATTGACAACCTTGAATCAACATTGAAAGATGTACTATTACAGTTGAAGAACTTAAATGAAACACTCTCAAAGGGAAACGTGGAGGAACGTGTAGAGGCATATATTGGCAATGAAAACATTGAGGGCGAGTCTAGCCAGTCACTTCACCTCTTTGGCACCCACCAACAATCCTAGCCGTCACCACCTAAGGTGGACATGTATAAATTTGATGGCTCTCACTCAGCCACATGGATAGCACAAATGGAGTAATATTTCATGCATTGAATCACATCATGGATGATGTGACTCAGCTTAGTGTGGGTAGCATGTACTTGGACAATAAAAGATGGCAATGGTGGAAATAGCATCAATATTGCTATCGAAGACCCTTGACTTGGCAGACATTAAAAAAAGCTCTTATAGATCAATTTGACCATGAATCTATTTTTTTGGGTCATCTCACTAAGATCCAATAGACAGGAACAATGAAAGAATATATTACAACCTTTGAAGCCTTAGCTTTCTGCACAGGAGGTCTACACGATGAGTTCTACATGGAATGTTTTGTCAGTGGTCTCAAAGAAGCCATACAAGCCCACGTCCAACTGCAACACCCTATATCATGGCTACATGCTTGTGGGATAGCTCGTGAAGTAGAACGTGCATTAGCAGCCCAGTCCAATCACCCAAATTTCATAGCCAAGGGTCGGCCCACCCAAGCTCAAAGAAATACCCAAACACTCAAGGTTCAAATGGTGTCATTGGTAGAAATGGTGGAAAGAAGAAAGCAAGCATTGTGTTACTATTGTGATGAGAAATACTTCCCGAGGCATAAATGCAAGGAGCCCAAATTCTTTCAAATTGATGCTATTGATCACAGTTCTTCAAAGGAAGCCCCGCCACTTTAGGAACTAGAGGAGGAAGAAGAGGACAACCAGTAGGACAATGTACCTAAAGAACTAGTTATCTCGCTTCATTCTTTGGTAGCGATTTCTTCTCCCCAAACTCTCAAAATAAGAGGTTTTATTAAGCATCAGCCAGTAGTAGTCTTGATTGATAGTGGTAGTACACATAACTTTATCCATCAAATAGTCACGAAAGTAGTGCATTGTTTCGTCCGAGCAGTTTCTAACTTCCAGGTCCAAATTGCTGATGGGGGGACAATGAAATGTGAAGGCCACTATGAAAATGTCAAACATCAAATGGGGAATTATTAGTTAAAGAACCACATGTTTTCTATACACATGAGAGGGTGTGACATTGTCCTAGGTGTTGAATGGCTTCGCACACTTTTCCCAATCACAATGGATTTCTGGGAGTTATATATGAGCTTTAAGTAGAACAACCACACACATACCCTATAGAGACTCCAGGCGGGAACTCCCTCTATCATCATCTCACATCGGATGGAAATTTTTTTAAAAAAGGGCCGCCATGGAGTTAAAGCGCAATTTAATGCCATCGAGGCCTTCGAACCCAATTCTCTTCATATTCATCCTAAGATGTAATAGATCTTAAAGAACCATCTACCAGTTTTTGACAAGCCTCATGAGCTCCCACCCTCAAGAGGTGAACATGATCATAACATTACCTTGGTCCCAAGGGCCCAAACACCAAATGTGTGCCCATATAGATATTCATTCTCCCAAAAGAATGAAATTAAAAAATCATCAAGAAACTCTTGGAAGCAGGCGTCATTCATCCTAGCATTAGTCCTTATTCATCGCCTATGGTCATGGTGCTCAAGAAAGATGGGGAATGGTGTATGTGTCTAGACTTTAGGGCCCTCAATAATTTGACGGTCAAAGATAAATTTACCATCCCAATTGTTGATGATTTTCTGGATGAATTAAATGGGGCTCAATTCTTTACTAAGCTCGACCTTCGCTTGGGCTATCACCAAATTTTCATGAAAGAAGTAGACATTCCAAAGACTACTTTCTCAACTCATGAAGGCCATTATAAGTTCTTGGTCATGCCATTTGGTATTTTTAATGCCCCATCCACTTTTCAGAGCCTTATGAGCCACCTGCTCAAACCATATCTCAAAAAAATTGTCCTTGTTTTCTTTGATGACATCCTCATCTACAATCTCAATTGGGCCACACATCTTCAACATGTAGATCTGCTCTTGTAACTGCTCCCCAAGCATAAATTATTTGTCAAGATGCTTAAGTGCTCTTTTGGCATGGAAGAACTTGATTATTTGGGCCACATTGTGGGGCATGAAGGTGTTAGGGCGGACCCCAAAAGATCCAGGAAATGCAGGATTGGCCTCAACCAAAGACCTTGAAGAGCTTCAGAGGATTTTTGGGTCTCACACGCTATTATCACAAATTTGTCTACAATTATGGTCGGATTGCTAGGCCCCTCACTCAACTTCTCAAGAAAAATTCATTCCTTTAGAATGATGAAGCACAACAAGCCTTTATAGCTCTCAAGCATGCCATGTGTTCCAGTCCAGTCTTAGCACTACCCGACGTCACCAAAGCTTTTGTGATTGAATCTGATGCTTCTGGTATGGGTATTGGGGCGGTCTTAATGCAAGAAGGTCAACCCTTCGCCTTCACAAGCCAACAACTAAGTGGGAAGAACCTGGCAACCATACTTATTGGGGCAATGTTTCCAAATTTGCATAGACCATTAAAGACTTAAATATTTTTTGGAGCAATGCCTATCCTCGCCATAATAAAATAAATGGCTCGCCAAAATGTTGGGATATGATTATGAGATAATTTACAAGAAAGGGCATCAAAATATTGTAGCAAATGCATTATCCTGCCAATTTGAGGACGAAAGTACCCTGCTTGCAATTTCCCTTACCATTCTAAAATGGATTGAAGAGGCTTACAGGGAATGGTTTTCACATCCCTAGCTCTCCCAACTCATTAATCAGTTGCAGGTGGATCCAAATTCCACAGTAGGCTACTCGTGGCAAGATAAGATTCTTTGCTACAAGGACAAAGTTGTAATATCACCAACATCCACCTTCAAAAGCCACATTTTGGTGAAGTTTCACTCATCTCCCACTGCAGGACATTCACACTTTCAGAAGACGTATGCTCGCACTCGAAGATCATTTTTTTAGATAGGAATGAAAAAGGACATTCTTACTTTTGTAGTTGAATGCGATGTCTGTCAGTGCCACCAAGGAGAAATAATCAAATCCCCAGGCACATTACAGCCATTTCCCATCCTGGCCTCATTTTGGATGAAGGTTTCTATGGATTTCCTTACGGGTCTTCCAAATTCAGGAAAAAAGTCAGTCATCATGGTGGTTGTGGATAGAGTCTCTAAGTATGCTCATTTTTGTGCCCTACCACACCATTTTATAATGACTTTGGTTGCTCAATATTTCATGGATCAAATCTTCAAATAGCATGGCATGCCCACTTCCATTGTGTCTAATCGTGACCCGATCTTCACTAGTAACTTTTAGCAGGAAATATTCTGGCTACAAGATACCCAACTACAACTCAGTACTTCCTATCATCCACAAACTGATGGTCAAATTGAAGCAGTCAACAAATGTCTCGAGACCTACCTTAGGTGTTTCACTTCAGAAAAGAAACATCTTTGGGTATAGTGGTTACCTCTAGCCAAATGGTGGTATAACACAAACTATCATGCCACCACATATGAAGCAATTTTTGGTCAAATCCCTCCTTCCCCTACTTCTTATATCAAGGGATGCTCAAAGGTACAAGCAACATATCAACTCCTACAAAACCGCACAACCATGTTAGCCCACCTTAGAGAGAACCTTCATCTAGCCCAAAACCACATGAAGCAACAAGCAAATCAACATCGCTCAGAACGCCAATTTCAAGAAGGGGATCAAGTATTTTTGAGGTTGTAACCATATAAGCAAACATCACTAAAAGACAAGGGTTGTCAGAAATTATCTCCAAAATTCTATAGATCGTATCAAGTACTTCCACGCATTGGAGAAGTCACCTACAAGCCAGCTTTGCCACCCACTGCAAAAAATCCATCCCATCTTCCATGTCTCATGCCTCAAGAAAGTGATTGGGAACCATTGCAGAATTCAAACTAGTCTACTTGTAGTGGATGAAGAAGGGTCAATCTGGCTCCAACCTGAATAGGTTCTTGACACACGAGAATGGCACTTGTGTGGCCACACAATCAAGGAATTCCTCATCAAGTGGAAAGACACCTATCTGGAATATGCAACCTAGGAACTAGCTACTATTCTTCAACAGTTTCCATAGCTTTAACCTTGAGGACAAGGCTATTCTTATGGGGGAGGGCATGTTAGGGTCCAACCCTAACCCCCTTATTTATATAATAGGATCGAGTCATAGTTATAGTTAAGTAAAGAGTCAATTAAGCCCATATTAATAGTTGTAAGTGGTTAACCAACACTTAATGAAGGGACCACAGTTAGCTGCAAATGGGCCATGGTATTAGGTATATGGTATTAATAAGAACCATGGTATTGCCCCATGGTATTGCATGTATGATTCCTATATAAAGGATAGAGACTCCCCTCGAGGAGCATGGTGTCTTATTTTGTAATTGAGCTCAGCTCTATTGGAGGTTTCCCCCTCAAAGAGGCAAGTGAACATTGGTTTCTGAATAATAAAATACTTGTTGTTATTTGTCATTGTTCTATGTTCTGGGTATATTTCTTCGCATATTTGGTCTTCTGGTATCGTCTTGCAGGTCAAGAGCATAACATTAGTGAACCACTGAATATGGAACTACAATTAAACTAAGGGAAAGAAACAAAAAATGAAATTGCAACTATTCAATTTGTGAAAGCAAAACTAAATGAAGTATTTTTGTCACTCTGCTACATATTTCAGGGAGAATTAACTGCTTATGATAGCAATATTTGAGAGATTTCATTCTTCATCATTCTAAAAGAAGTAAACACGAGAATGAAAGGAAAACTCAATCATAAATAAAACATTTCACCACTTAGTCTTAGGTTCAACCATCAACGAAGGCATTTTGGAAATATCCATTTAAATAATGAGTTACTAAATTGATAAGAAAAATGCATTAAACATCTTGACTCAAAAACTAATGAACAGTAAGAAGTCTCATTCACAAACACAACATTTCACCATTTAGTTTGAGGACTAACCATCAATGAAAGGCATTGGAAACATTCATTTATATCATGAATGACTACACGAACAAGAAAAAGGCATTAAACATCTTGACTCAAAAACTAATGAAAAAAAAGAAGTCTCATTCATAAACACAACATTCACCATTTAGTTTGAGGATTAACCATCAACGAAAGGCTTTGGAAACATTCATTTATATAGTGAGTGACTACACTAATGAGAAAAAGGCATTAAACAAATTAAATTTAAAAACTAAGAACTAAGGAACAACAGATGAAATACATCTAATTATGCTACTGACATCAATTTAAAAACTACACTTAAGAGGCTAAAAAATAATGGAAACTAAAGAACTACTCTACGTGAGATACTACTATCCTGAGTTAGTGGAAACAAATGACACAAGCTGCAATAAAAATAGTGCTAGCAAACAATTATTAACATGATGAAAAACACAGTAAATGTACAATTAAACAAAGAAAGACAACAAAATGAAAATGTACAAAAGTGAAATATACCCTTGACCACGCAGAGGCCCTCTGCAAGGTCTAGGATTAG
>APFE031268221.1:2003-18207 GCA_000404065.3 Pinus taeda
GAAAATAACCTTTAGTGAAGAAATTGTTTTATATCAGTGCAATGAAAGGTATCAATAACAAAATAAAGATTCTCTGTAGAACATTTACTTCCAAAAACTCTATCATTATCATCCAGAGCTATCTAAAGAAGACAATGACTTCCTCCCTACTAAGGAAATCACAACTTTCAGAGGAACAATCCAAAGATACACTTTATCTTGAAGAATGAGAGGTCTCATCACGAGCCAGCTTATCATAATCACAGATATTATAACTTGTTGACTTTGCCAAATACTGCATACCACAACACGACAATGACTCAAGATTGTTACAATCAAGAGGCAAGGGGTCTCATCACGAGCCAACTTGTTCAGCAAAGTTATAAATCAAGTGAATGACTGTGTCATAAATTGGCCACCAAAACAAGACATTGTTCTTTAAGAATAAAAAAGAAAATCAAAGCAATAGGTGTAGATGTGGATTCTTCTTTGAGAGTTGTAGGTTTCTTTAAGTAGGATACAGGATCATTGCTGGGTAAAAGGTGACCCTGTCGAGGCTATGAACGCCTGCTAGCAGCAGAGGCTCTACCTACGACAAATGAGTACATTTTAAAATTGGTTTACAGAGAAGACTTTGTTTTATCTTTACAGACCAAGTAATGGCTGATGTAAATGCAAGGACTAACTTGAGGCAGCAGATAATCAAAGTTGAAAATAGCTAAAGCGAAATGTCATTGATAGGTTAGAGCATAATGTACTTTATCTTTCCATAAGAAAGTTTAATTTTCTGAAAATTTTGCTGTTTTGGAAGCTGAAAAGGTTTACTAGAAACACAGAGATAACTGGTTCTTCCAAGTGAATCACCAATTGTTGTGGCCACCAACAACCCCCCTCCTTATGAAGTGTTATTGCTAATACTAAATAAGTGGGGACCTTCAAAAAAATTAGTTAGTGTCACATTTTCTTTTTAGATGAAACTTATAACATCATGGACTTAGGAAAATACCTTGAAAAATCTAGAAAACCTAAGTTTCATAATGAAGAAAATTAAATTTACCGCTTAAAAGATATTGCATCGTGCAAAGGATGATAGGCTACACCTTCAAAAGCGTTAAAATGACAAAAGGCGAAAATGCGACGTGAAACTTCATCGCATCGCATATACTGAAGAAACACTCACATTAAAAAACTTTAAAACATTGCCGATATGCGATATCGCATATTGCACATCGCAAATATCACAAGAATTACATAAGAATTATAACGATCTGCGATATTGCGATATTGCGATACCGCGACACCACAAAGTTGCGATACTGTGATCCTGCGATAAAAACAACACGATGACATTGCGACATTGCGATATTGCGATACTGCGATCTGCGACATTGCAAAGCAAAAACGCGGGACCCCTCCATCGCAGTTGGTTCTGGCTCATTGTTCGAGAAAACTTTTTAGCCAAGAGTTGGTCATGGATTTTAATGCAAATTAATGAGTTATTGCTAGTTGTTAATGAAGTAGGGTGTTGTGTTTTTCGAAGAAATATCTCACGTAAGGTGGCATATCTTGTATACCTTTGGCATTTAAAAGTTTTCCTATCATTAGTCCTTTATCATTAGTTCCACCTCAATGTAAACTGCAGGAAAGAAGGACGAAGCGTTATACAAGGCATTATGCAGAAAACAATGAGGAAGGAAGGCAGCGCTCCAATGAACATTTCAGAAGGCAAACTTAATTTATTCAATGAAGAAATAGAGCCGCAGAAACGGTTGAATGGTTGAATGGGTATTGAACGATGCTGATACCAGAAACAAATAGTTTAAATCTCAAGGTCAAGAGCTCACGGAATCACTATTTTTACAAATTTTGGGCTTTATACCGACTGAGAGAAAAAGGCGCAAGAGGCAAAAACCGCATCAGGGAAGCCCGGATCAAGAAATAGAGGCAGTTTCTGATGCGCGATTAGCGCTAATCGCGCATCGCTACGGAAAATTGTTCAAAAAGGAATGTCCCTAGTTGCTCAGTCACCTGCGAGCCCCAAAAATTACAAGAAATCAACAATAGAAGCAAACTGGAAACAAAAGACTGAAGGAAAAGCAGAAGCAGTCCAAAGATTAACCAAGTTGAAACGGGATTTTTACTAGGCATACATGGTAATGCTACATATCCATTGGATGATTCTCAAGCATATCATCAATTTTACTGAGAAGATAATGCCAGCTCTTGCCGATTCTGTTTGCTTAACTCAACCAAAGGCGGAAGACAGTAAGCCGACTCTACTCAGAAAAATATTGAATGCTTGCGACATTAAGGAGTAGATTTAGAAATAGTTAATAGATTTAATTTTAGAATAGTTTTGCTTAGAAAGAGGACGGTCATTTAAACCGAATACTCAATTTTTGTAAATAAGTTATTTAGTTAGTAGTATTTAAACCCTTCTCATGCATTTAGAGAAGGGTCCAGAAATTTATCAAAAACTTGTCCTCAGAACATGCACTTTTGCACCCTCAGAGGAGGTTTTGGTGAATGAATGGAACAAGGTTTATTTTATATTTGCATTTGATATCTGCTACTGATGTTGCACTTCTGTACTCTTAGTAGATGTTGAATCAAGGAGATAAATCAATCATTGCTTGAAGCTCATGAGTAGGACTAGTTATAAATGGTACTTTTATCTCTTAACCATTTTTGCTTATGTGTTAAAGCAATATTCAGTTTTTCAGTTATTTATATGTTACAACATGAATGTCTGAGTTATCATTTGTCACTTTTGTATAGTGATAACTATTTGTTTATGTTTAGTGTATGAATAGCTCATTTATGTGATAAATTTTAACAGCTGTTTCGTCTAACTTCTTATACGAAGTAGCTCATTTTTATCGAATTATTTTCTTATGATAGCTGAATGATCTTTATTACTAGTTATTGTATGAAATCGTTTTAGATTGCATAGAAGAAAGATCACAGTCGGGGTTAGCATAAATTTCGTTGTTTCTCTGTTTATTAGAATACAATAGCATAGCATTAGATTAGATAGAAGTATCCTATTTAGAACAGAAACACCCATCTTTCTCACACACACACACTGAATTTGGAAACTGGTCCCATATCCCCAGTCGGACCCACTATACCAAACGGATAAGGAGTTGCCAACTAAGGTCCGGACCGGGTAGGTATCCCCCTTGTTGTCGACCCGATTTTCGGGGCCTTCAACACAAACTGATAACAATCAATTTCTTCCAGGAATTAAATTTTATGGCATAACTTCCCTTTGGATGATGTGTAATCCATTTATGTAATAATTAATCATATAATGATCCAACGCTGGAAAAAGTGGAAAATGATTTCTTAATATTCTATTTCATCACCTAAACTTCGTATAAGGTAGTTTACTATACAAATCTATTTTTGTTCTATATTAGTTATTGGTCCTTTTTGTATGATTGTAATTTGGAGCAGAGTTTCCTGATTCAAGACTTATGGTTTTCTAATGTCTTCCTAGCTTTCATCTTTATTTCCTGACTAGTGATAAAGAACACTTTCCTAGATTATAACTTATAACCCATCATTAATTGAAACACATTATAATTATATTCCTTTTTCAATACGATCAAGTTTAGATAGTATTACTTTATGCACTCTTTTTGGTAGTAATGAAAATACTACACATTTGGCATCTTACAGTAAGCAGATATGATCCAGGTGGATATTGGTGACCACCTACCTATTCCACTTGCACCCCCACCACTACCTCTTTCAGTTTCCTTAATTGTAGCACAATTTACTATTTTTGACAATTTTCCGGGTCCTGATCTTCTGGAGCCATTTTGAGGCCCTAAATGACATTTTTTTGGAAAAACCAGGCAGACATGGCTCATTGTCTTATGTTTACATTTGAAAGTTGTATTCCTTGTATATATATTTCTAATGAGGTATTGTTCTCGTCATGGAGATTGTATGCCAAATTTACGACCCTAGGAAGTTGATGCACCAATTTACCCAAACAAGGCCCATAGCTGGCGCTTTATCTCCTAGGGTTAGGTTTTTGGATGTCTAGGGTTTTTAATTATTCTTAATAATAAATAGGCCTTCAAGCCTCATTGTAACACGGTTCAGAAGCATGCTTCTGCCACATCTCTTCTAAGAGATAAGCTATCATCGCTCGAGCTAGTTTATTTCCATTATGTATGTAAGCATTTTTAAGTTCTTTGATATTAATGAAATGAGGTTTTATTCCTGTTGCATATCTATGTTTATGTTTATATCTATATTCTGTTGCATTCCTAAATAAGTTCGAAACAATGGGATCAAAGTGGTTTTCTCTTTCTCTGTTTTTCTTTGCATGTCCCCAACAAGATTAGGGTATAAGGAGTTAGGGCTTGAACTAGTTGAACCTTTGCAAGACCAACCTCACAAATCCCGATGACATCCCATGGTGGAAGAAAAGAAAGATGAGCGAGCAGGAGATCCCTTCAAAATATTGCTCGAATAATACCTCAAGCGACAAAGGAACACGATGATGGACAACTTTTCTTAGATCCTTCGACGGATGCCCATAGGTGACACACCTTTTGACAACCACTCTGGAGGCACCACTCTCTTCAAGGTACAAGTCAACTTTCATATGCCCATATTTGAAGGCTAGATAGATGTAGATATCGTAGATGGTTGTTTAAATCTATTGGAAGGGTATTTTTCTGTTCATGATTTTTCCAGTAGGAAAATATTACTTTTTCACTCCTCAAAGCCATACCCCATGTTAGGGACTAGTGGAAAACCTATTGTGAGTAGAAAGATGAGATCAAATCCTCACTGCTTTCAGCTGCACCCACATGGAACTCTTTTAGAGATGCCATTAAGGAACAATATTACCTTGTCGAGAGCTATGAAGATAAGTACATAAAGTGGACCACACTACGAGAGAGAAGGGACCAAGATGTGCAAGAATTCACAAATATTTTTCACACCCTTCGCATGAAGTCGGTTATCAAGGATTCTAAGTGGCATATGGTACTCAAATAGTGTGATTGTCTGAACAAATATATCCAAGACGAGATGCAGTTCCTAGACATCTCCTCGCTTGGCACCGCCTACCAATATCCTATCAAGATCAAGTAGAAGTTAAAACAAAAGAAGTGAGACTTCAGATCTGCGAATCTAAAGAAAGGGAAAGGCTCCCCCAAACCGTAGAACAAAGGACACAACCAAAGTGGTATGACATAGGACAACCTGTTGAAGGCGTAAGAAGAAAAACACAATGAAGAAGAAGAAGGACACAGGGAACTGGTGTGAATTCCACAACAGCTGCACTCACAACACAAGTGAGTGTCAATCCAAGCAGTCACTGGTGGCCGAGTTGAAGGCTTCACAATCATATTGTTGGTGCCTTGTTTTGTCCCCAATTTCACTATTCCCGGCCTCCATTTTTGTCATTTTTGTACTCCTATACCTACTCTCATTGTTGAAAAATGTGCAACAAGAAATGTTAAATTTAGAATGTGCTAAAAATAGATCTGATAAAAATAGCAGTTTGGCTAGTGAGGTCATTGGCCACATTGGGTGAGAGGTGAAACTGCTAAAAATAGAATGTTCTAAAAATAGCATTTCTGGGTCCCTTCCTATTTATATCAGTCCCTAGTCTATCTATAGGAAGTAAAATTAATTTTGGTCTTAACAGCAGTTTAAAATATTAATTAATTAATCTCCATAAGTTAATTAATTATGAAAAATTAAACTTGAAGTCTTTGTGAGATCATGCAATTATTTTCTCCCTTGATTTAGGAATTTATCCCTTGATTAAAGGAGATAAGATTCAGTTCTATAATGAGAGAATCACTTGACTTAGTTTAACTAGTCAAGTCCAGTTAGATTATTTTAACAAGTTGTTAAAATAATAAAATATAGTTTGTTAATGCTTGCATGCATGTGACAACTATTATTTTAGATAACTGAGAATTCACTCATGTATAACTATTGCATGTCAGTTCTGTCAGAGACCCAGTTGAGATCAGATGAGGGACAATGTACTATCAGATGCTTGGATATTTCTAGTAACTATTCCTTGCATGGAGAAGGATCTATTATAGGAGATTGGAGGACTTGTGGCCTATATATTGAGGCCTAGGTAATCTATGATCTTCATATGATTATTACAGAGAGAGTAGGATCACTTTTGAGCTAATTCTTTTTGTATGTTGTTGAAGATCTCCACTTGATTGATAATACAAAGTTGGGGTTTTAGGCTGGTGCTTTCCCCTGGATATATCTTGTGCTATGTGTGATTATTTCTCTTAATCAATTATACATTTTCTACTTGATGTTGCTCATGAATTTGATTATGCTTCCGCTTAATGTTTTGTAGAAGTAGAACAAGTATTATGCTTTAGGACATTGCATATATCGGTTTGTTCTATAGGTGAAATTTCTACATGGTATCAGAGCACAGGTGATCAAGCAAGAACAATGTACTGAGAGGAGATTTCAAAGTTTTGAGTTTTGGACTGAGAGTTTGTAGAGCATATCTGAAAATTTCTATACAAAATTTTCAAAAATAAATAGCATATTTCGATTCCTTGCGGAAAAATACCCAAAATTAAAAAAAAAATCGGGAGTTCGGATGAGGGAGATATCGCTGATTTAAAATCAACGCTTTTTTTAGAAAATTTCGTGATGGCGGGAAAGTGGAAATATATTGGTGTTCTAGCTAAGAACTTGTATGCACTTGAGGTACAAGATGCATGCAAATCCTTGAGAAGCAAGGCAAAGGTTACATACTTGGTGGTTGAGAGGGAGAGTAAATTACCTCTCAACATGCAGAGCTAGAACAAATCTCAGACAATTGTGGAGGAGCCACGATTGGTGCAGCAACTTCAGGAGGTTGTGGAGCAGCCACAACAGGGGAAGCTGAGAGGAGATTGAGTAGAGACATCTACTCATGCAGAGACCTCCAGTAGGGGGAAACTTCGATCCAGGTGGGCTAAGGGATCACATATAGCCATACCTCCAGGTAGGAGGTGGGGCAGCATAGAGTGGTCGTCCCAATGAGGAGGTGTAGGATCCTTGAAACACCCAACCTCTTGGATGAGACCTTGCTAAAGGAGCCCCGATGTGGAGTAGTAGGAACTGACTGATTGGGTATAGACAGATGCGGATGGAACGACAGAGAGAGCGAAAGTGCAAGGAATCCTAGGACAGTGCATAGCTACTAGGCTGCAACAATGCGAGAGGCCCAAGTGTTTTGCACAGTGCTAGGTGGCACATATAGGTGTGCAATGGTGAGATATGCATGGAGATGTTGCAGTAGCGTAGATGTCAGAGAGGGAGCACTTGTCAGCAGCAGGTAGAGCTTCATCATCAGATTATGTTCCTATCCCAATAGAGTGGTCAGTTGGGAGTGTTTTTGTTCCAAGTGTTGTTGGAGCAAGTGGACCGGGTAGATGTGTTGCATGCAGAACATTCCAGAGTTACAGGATCGAGTTCGAGAGAAAGCTTTTCTTGTTGAGAGGGAGTGTTGAAAAATGTGCAACAAGAAATGTTAAATTTGGAATGTGCTAAAAATAGACCTACTAAAAATAGCATGTCTAAAAATCGCAATTTGGCCAGTGAGGTCATTGGCCACATTGGGTGAGAGGTGAAACTACTAAAAATAGAAAGTTCTAAAAATAGCATTTCTGGGTCCCTTCCTATTTATAGCAGTCCCTAGTCTATCTGTAGGAAGTAAAATTAATTTTGGTCTTAACAACAGTTTAAAATATTAATTAATTAATCTCCATGAGTTAATTAACTATGGAAAATTAATCTTGAAGTCTTTATGAGATCATGCAATTATTTTCTCCCTTGATTTAGGAATTTATCCTTTGATTAAAGGAGATAAGATTTAGTTCTATAATGAGAGAATAATTGAATTAGTTTAACTAGTCAAGTCCAATTAGATTATTTTAACAAGTTGTTAAAATAATAAAATATAGTTTGTTAATGCTTGCATGCATGTGACAACTATTATTTTAGATAACTGAGAATTCACTCATGGATAACTGTTGCATGTCAGTTCTGTCGAGACCCATTGAGACAAATGAGGACAATGTACTATCAGATGCTTGGATATTTCTAGTAAGTATTCCTTGCATGGAGAAGGATCTATTATAGGAGATTGGAGGACTTGTGGCCTATATATTGAGGCCTAGGTAGTCTATGATCTTCATCTTTTGATTATAGAGAGAGCAGGATACCTTTTGAGTTGATTCTTTTTGTATGTTGTTGAAGATATCCACTTGATTGATAATACAAAGTTGGGGTTTTAGGCTGGTGCTTTCCCCTGTATATATCTTGTGTTATGTGTGATTATTTATCTTGATCGGTTATGCATGTTTCTACTTTATGTTGCTCATGAATTCGATTATGTTTCCACTTAATGTTTTGTAGAAGTAGAACAAGTATTATGCTCTAGGACATTGCATATATCGGTTTGTTCTACATGTGAAATTTCTACACTCCTATCAATTTCATTGTCCTAAAACTGTCAAAACCCTGACATGAGGTAAAGCATTTCATTTGTACCATTTTACTGTTTATTGGTTAAGTTTAAGCAAATTTAAGTTGTTCCTAATGAGCTAACTAATTAATATGATTGAGTGTGAGTATTGCAGCAACATGATCAGATTAAAATCAAGGGATTTCTTGTCCACAAGCCATGTTCTATCATTTCTATACTTAACAGCCATTTCAGGATTGGTACTCAATGCTATAGAGGATGAATGGGCCTCATACTTCTAGATGATTGAGCTACCTACAGATGTGATCAAACAAGTTTGATATCTTCCATGATGAATATCCACACCATCCTCATTGAACTAATCCTATGCAAATATTGGGATTAGTTCAGGATTCGTTATGCTAAGTAGAACAGGGTCGTTCTAGCGATATGATTTGAAAGATTAATTTAGCCAATTTGTTGGACTTGCCATGTATGGTCTATTATTGTTTAAACTTAAGTCGATGCCTATAAAGGCCTGATTTGTAATAGCTAGGAGTTAGTTAGTAAAAGAGAATACTACCATTGCAAAACTATCCTTGAAGTATTGTTACATGACATATTATTTATAAATCGAAGACTGTGATTATGGCCAAGTGTTAAGCTCAAATCGATTCACTTGATGGTTTGTTGTGAGTTCTTGAATTAAATGTGTTAAGCTCTCCTTTTTCTGTAAGTGGTTAAGCTTCCCTAGGTGTGATCGGGCCCACCATCATTTGGGAATAGCTCTGTATTAAGTTTTAGGAAGCATAGTTATGTGCCAATTCATCATAGCTAGTTATATGTTAAATATTTTGTACATTGCGTGAAGATTGTCATTGGCTTGGAATGATTTTAGTGTGCTAACCTTGTATTTGCTTTCAGACCCTTCGATTGAAAACTCTGAATGCATAGTTCTTGTGTGGATCACAGAGATTTGTGTGCCTACATTTGATATAGAGTCATGCTCTGTTTTCCTAAAACAACGAGTGGTATTTGGTCTTAACTGTTTTGTTTGCAGTCATATGAAAACTCGTTCAATTGCATTGAGAGTCGAATTCCTATGATGAGTTGGCCCGTTGTCAAAAATGCAGAACACACTCTTTAGATGTTGAAATTGATGTAATTCATTTTTGTAGCAAGGTTGATATCGTGTGGATTTAGTTGTGTTGAATATGAAGTCTAATGGTAGCGTGCATTGAGTTAATTATGGTTAATTACAAATAGAAATTGCATTGCTTCTTTTTCATTATCAAATCGTTTGATTTTCCTTTAGTCATTTTCATGCATGTGTGTTAACATAGGAGCATTCTTTACAAACTATTGATTGAAATAGCTTAAATTATCATAGGATAATTTAGTCTTGTTTCTCGTTTAATTGATGAAGGATTGATTCTTATTTTCTTTAACGAAGTTTGTAGATTGATTTCGAAGATTCAATTGAGTGATTTAAGTTGCAATTTGATTCCTTTTACCTTGTCTTGAGTTATTGAATGCAATCATAGAGTAAGTTACATTCTAGTGTTGTACTATAGGATTTGATAAATTTAGAGTTTTTTGGTTGAAATCTTATTCCTATAGTGTTATCTTGCAAGTCATTTTAAGTACAGTTAGGAAGTGTGTTTCATTTAAATAAGAAGCAATGTGATTGGTGTGAATTAGAAGTAACAGGTTAGCATTCGATTTCAGAAACTTAGATTAGTCTCTTTATTTTGTTTCATTACAAAGGTGTTTGATTTCAAAAGTTTGCATTCTCACTTCAGTTTTGTAGTTAAGATGAATCTCATTTAAGTTTTTAGTTTTAGTCAATTAGAATAAACATATAGTGGATTGAGTTCAATGCTTTCAGTTTGGTTATGAGATGAATGCTTAAGTAGTCATTATGTACTTAACGATAAGAAGGAAATCATATACTCTACATTTAAATCTTGCACAAAAACGAAGTACATCTCATGTTTACAATTCCTAGCTGACAATTAATTGTAAGAGGTTTAATCATTAATTCAAACTTCCAACATTTTGGTGACTTTGCTGGGGAGTTGTATTTGGTTCAAGAAAGATTATCATTACAGAGTCCCAAAGGTATTGCAGGTAGTCAGAGGGTGGGAAGAGTACAGTAAGACGTGAGTGAAGAGCCATGCATCCACTATTGTGGGGTTGCTCCAAAGTTTGACCATCTTTGCATGTCTTTGAACTTGTACTTCCTTTTTCCTTTATGCGTAGAAGTAGAAGTAGACCTAGGGATAGTCAAGGTAGATTCATTGCTAGTTCAAAATTCCCTACAACTATTGGTCCAGAAAACACTCCAATTACTAATCCTCCTAATCAGTATGCAGGTATAAAGCAAGAAGAAAAAGGTGTTGACAACAAAGTAGCCTTGGAAAGGGAGATCCTGAATCAAGAAGAGGAAACAAATGAACATATCATTTCCAGAAATATGCAAGGAATTGCGTTCGAAGATCTAGAATAAACTAATCTCAAGAAGGACCCTTCAGTACCTCTTTTTGATCAGGTAATTATCAGCAGGCCTCTTCAAGAACCTATAGCAGACATGGCCAACACAGGAGGAGAAAACAATGGAGAACGTATGGGGGAAGGAGAAGGCCCGCATCACACCCTATTCGGAGGAAACCATGAAGGACCCAGGGGAGGGCCGGAGGAAGAGGAGGAAGAAGAAACCACTTTTGGGTTTTCTATTCTAGATATAACCAGAGATATCACTATGAAAAATATACTAATGGCATCTATTCCACTCTTTCACGGTAAGTCTTCTAAAGACCCAGATGCCTTTTTATTTGAATTTGATATTTTATGTAGGATTTATAACTATTATGAGGATGCTCATAAGATCAAGCTATTCCTAGCCACCCTGAAAGACACAACCCTTAGGTGGTTTATGATTCTAGGTGAACATACCATCTATTCCTGGGATGATATGAAGTTCGTTTTTCTCAAAAAATACCAAGACTTCTGTAAAAGTAGAGACGTAAACGATATTATGAGAATGCAGCAATTAGAAGACAAAACTCTTGAAGAATACCTTGAACGTTTCTTCTATAGTTTCCATAAATCCCCAGGGGCACACCTAGATGAGAAAACTGTTAGGACTATCTTTTTGAAGGGACTAAGAGATGAATGTGTTGAAACCTTAAATATTCTAAGTGGGGGGGATATTTATAAAAAGCCTTTTGCTGAAGTGGCCGAATTTTGTCGCACCTATTCACAGAGTCAGGTTAAAGTAGGAAAAAAGCCCAGAGATAACTCCTGTGAATATATGTCAAGAACTCATAAATTTGTACCTAATTCTGTCACTAGGGTGGAATTAGGAAATATGTTGGAAAATTTTAAAATGGATATCCTGAGTACTATTGGTCATTAGCATGACACAATAAAACTTAAAAAGAAACAGGAAGATGAGAAGGCTGCCATGGAAATCTTATGTCCTAAATGCAGAAACAAGCATACTGGGAGAGAGTGTCCCATTAATGTCCTTGAAGTTTGTGGGATTTGCGCTTTAGAACACGCAACCGAGAAGTGTCCATTTCTTCCCAGTTTAAAATCTATCTATAGGGGTAACATTGAAACAAATGATTCCTCGCCAGCAAGTAAGAAAGCCTCTTGGAGAAGCCTAAATCAAAATTATGTTTTAGGATCCAAGCCCCTAAACCTATGGTCAGAACCAACCTTGGAACTCCCAGTCATCTTATCCTCCTTGGTTTAATCCTCAATCTAAAAACACTCCTTGGAACCAGTATTGGAGGGGAAATACTTATGGAAACACTTTCCAAAACCAATCCTACTGTCCATACTTGAATATGCCTAGTACGTCCTATAATCCAAATGTTCAACCTTATCAACAGGGGTAAAACCCAAATTATCATCAACAACCCTCACCGCCTATTCCTCCTTTTCATCAAATTTTACCTGCACCATCTAACCCATTTCCTGCGCAGACACCACCATCATTAAACCCACCTCGTCCTACCTTATTGCCTGTGCAACCCAAAGCTAACCCCAATCATAATAAACAACCTCAACCTGTACAAAACATAGAAACACAACCTTTTCCTACCTACATGATTATTGTTGTCCCAATAAACAAAATTCAGCTGCAATTAGGGAAAATAGTAAATAAATGGAAATTCGTTGTCATTATTAAGGAAGAGGTCCCTCCAGAACAAACCGAAAGTCACAACCAGCAAGAAAAAGAAAAAAAAACAAAAAGAAGAATTGAATGAACATCCTTACTTGGAAATATTACTTGTTAAGAAAGAGGAAAGCCCAATTGAATATGATTTAGAATCAGAATTAAGGAATGTTTGTATCAAAATTCCATTACTATAGGACATTAGAGACATTCCTATATACACTAAAATCATTAAATACCTTTGTATTAAGAAATCGGGAAGGAAGGGACATAAGAAATAAAATGTGAAAGTCATGAGTGAAATGTACAGAATGATTTCAGACTTGCCGTCAAAATATAGCGACCCAAAAAATCCTATAGTGACTATTGAAATCAATGGAATACCTTTACTGAATACCCTTGTATATTTAGGAGTAGCAATTAATGCCATGAATTTTGAAACCATGACATCTTTACAATTACAAGGGATCAAACCTACCCCTATTATCTTGGAATTGGCAGATAAATCCATTATCAAACCCATGGGAATCTTAGAATATATAGTGGACACCATTTCTTCCTGGAAATATCCCATTGATTTCATTGTCATTTCTCCAAAGAAACTAGGACACCCTTGGCTAGCCACTGCAGATGTTGTGATAGGGTGCCGAAGTGGAGAAATTTTCATTTCTAATGGCTTACATAATCAAATATTGTCAATTTTACCCCATGTTCAAACTACTGCTGAAGTACCATTTTGATTAGAGAGTCCTTATGGAGATGAGGATTGTATGTTTCCTTTGTTATCATTAGAACAATCTATAGGACTCCAAGAACAATCAGAAGATCATATTTTGCAGCAATTGTGATCTGACCATTCTTATATTGATTACCCTATTTCTGTTACTGGTTATTAGCATGTTTTCAATAATGAGTTTCAGGAAGCTTTTCATCCAGCTATCTTTGCCTCGTTCATAGCAGTAGAGGATAGAAATGAGCTCACTACCGAACCAGTTGAAATCAATGAAGGGAAAATTTTGTACATTGGTAATGAATTAAATGAAGAGTAGAGGCAACAATTGTTGAGCATGGTTCAAGAACAATCCCGAGCTTTCACATGGGACTATTTTGACATGAGGAGCATACACCCAGATACGTGCATTCACCACATTTACACCATCGAGGAAATGAGACCAATTCGGCAGCCACAAATGCGCATGAACCCAAATTTGAAAGAGATTATAAAAGAGGAGTTGCAGAAGCTGTTGAATACAGATTTTATCTATCATATTTCAGATAGCAGATGGGTGTCACCTTTGATGGTGATCCCCAAAAAGAATGGTAAGTGTTCGATATGTGTGGACTACAGGGAGCTAAATAAATCTACTCTACGAGATTACTTTCTGCTCCCATCCATCGATCAGGTACTCGACACACTCTCTGGTAAGAAGTAATTTTCTTTTCTAGACAGGTACAGGGGGTATAATCATATTCAAATAGATGAGGAAGACCAAGAGAAGACCACTTTCACTTTCCCTTGGGGTACTTATGCCTATTGAGTCCTCCCTTTTGGCCTTTGCAATGCCCCAGCTACCTTCCAATGAGATGTCCTAGTCATTTTTTCTGATTTGATCCATGACTGTGTAGAAGTCTATATGGACGACTTCACTGTATATGGAGATGATTTTTCCCAAGCCCTGTCAAATCTAGAAAATGTATTGATTCAATGTCAAGAAGCCAATCTAGCCCTTAGTAGTAGTAAATGCAAGATGATGCAAACTAAGGGGATAGTTTTGGGCCATCATGTTTCATTTGAAGGAATTAAAGTCGATCCAGCCAAGATTGAGGTAATCTCACATATTTCCATTACTAGTTCACAAAAAGAGGTAAGAAGTTTCCTAGGACATGCAGGTTACTATCGTCGATTTATTGAGAATTTTACAAGAATTGCAACACCTTTATTTAAATTATTAACTAAGGACATTGAATTTGTATGGAATAATGATTGTCAACATGCTTTTCAAGTATTAAAAGACAAATTTTCCACCGCTCCAGCGTTGAGGGGACAAAACTGGTCCTTGCCATTTCATATTTGCACTGATGCTTCAGACACTGCACTTGGAGCAGTTTTGGGACAAAGGGAAGATCACTTACCTTACACTAGTTATTTTGTTATCAAGAATATTTCCCCTGCTGAATTAAATTATACCGTAACTAAAAATGAATTGTTATCAGTTATTCATTCCATTAGAAAATTTAGACATTACATAACCAGTTATGAGACTTTCGTCCATACCAATCACTCTACCATTAGATTCCTGATGAACAAACTCATCACTAATGGTAGGATCACTAGATGGTTGCTTCTTTTACAAGAGTTTAATATAACTGTGACCGATAGACCTGGGCGAGATAATTTGGCCACTAACTTCTTGTCTAGAATGAATGTTATACAAGAAAATGTACCAGAGCCAGTGCCAGATGATTTTCCATATGAGGAATTGTTTGCTATATCTACCATTACTCCTTGGTTTGCCGATGTTGCCAACTACCTGGTATCAGGGAAATTTCCTCTGAATTTGTCTACCTGGGAGAAAATTAACATTTTTCAGTGAAGTGCCAACTACTCCTGAATATATGGGGACTTATTCTACACTAGACCTTACTTGATCATGAGGAGATGTGTGCGAGAAAATGAGATGTTTGATGTCTTGAAATCCTACCATAGTGATCCTTGTGGGGGGGACTTTTCAGAAAAAAGGACCGCATACGAAGTCCTTGCACTAGGTACTATTGGCCCTCACTTTTCAAAGATGCTAAATTTTTTTTATCCAACCTTGATGCCTGTTAGAGGATGGGGAGACCAGTTTCTTCAAATGAGATGCCCCTTCAGACACAAATATCCATCAAGTCATTCAAGAAATGGGCATTAGATTTCATGGGACCTATCTCCTCCGTGTCAAAGAAAAAGAAGTATATCTTAGTTTGCACCGACTATGTCACGAAGTGGGTGGAAGCCAAAGCTTTGTATGTTGCAACCGAGAAAGCAATAGTGGAATTTCTTTTCGAAGATATCTTCACTCGGTTTGGGGTACCATGGGAGATTGTTACCGACTAGGGAACAAAGTTCACAGCAAAATTAGTCAAAGCTCTCACTGAATAATACCGAATTAAACATGAGAAATCCACTCCCTATCACCCCCAAGCAAATGGGCAGGTGGAATCTGCAAACAAAGTGTTAGAATCCATCCTAACTAAGACCATTCAGTTGCATCATGTATTTTTTAACCCGGTACAAAAATTACCTGCATACGAATTCTAAATCACAAGAAAAAATAAAAATGCGAGAGCATAACACATAAAACACATATACATAGAGATTTCCCACTGGATCCCAAAACCGGGACTACCAACTTGATTTTTCATTATGTTCCTTTCAATGTTACAATACAAATTTTATACATGTCGAAGCATCCAATACCATGGACCAAAAACTATCATGTCCAAAACCATGGACCGAAAACCATCGCGTCCAAAAAAACATGTGCGAAAATCATGCACAAAACCATAGGTGGGTCTGCCCAACCTAA
>APFE031268225.1:9573-26714 GCA_000404065.3 Pinus taeda
AAGCAGTCTTTTTCTCATATAGCTCAGATTCCAAACATTAAAAAAAATCAAGACTTTGCAGTGTAGTCCAAACTATAAAACACTATTTAAGCTTACAATATGATCTAAACTTTGTAGCATCATCTAACTATTTCTCACTGCCTTTTGTCTTCTTTTATAGTCGTGCTCGGGTGATCTAGTCTTCAGTGCCTCGCTTGCTTGATCCATGGTTTTAAAATACCTAGGGCCATTACCTTGGTTCTTTGTTTGACCATATCAAAATCAGCTCCATCTTCTTTGGTGCACGTCCTTATTTTCCACTGCACAAATCCAAAAACAAGTATTCCACTACCGCTTTGATTTTCTAGTGCTCTACTTCTGGCAACTTTGTCTAAAATGTCCTCCAAAACTTATATTCCTTCAAAAATGAGGGACCCAAGATGCCTCAACCAAAATCCATTTACTCGTCCTTGGGGAATTGTATTACTATTGTTGCTTCTAAACTTTGTGCAGGTTGGCTTCTACTCGGATCAGCTACAGTAACTTTAAATGAATGACCCAACTATGGAACAGTATGAAGAGATGAATCCTTAAATTTTTTGTATGCAGAAACATATGAGTTCCATGAGTCCAATAGTGTAGAAACTTTGCTTGAAAATTATTTGACTATCTGTGCCCTAAGATCAATGGGCTACAAATATACAAGTTCCTCGATTTGTTGATCAACAAGAGTAGATAGTTTATTCAAAGTGAGGAAGTGTCTTTTCTCTTATGGGTTGAGGTCGTGAAGAACGCATTTAGTCACCTATGATGCATCTTCCAATTGGTTAATATGAGCATCTAAGTCACCGGATTTATCCAAGAGTTGTGTCTTCACTGTCAGATCAAAGGTCATCATCGCTTGCCGAAAGAGGTTGTTCACATTCTCACACAAGGGACCAATAACTTTATTCTTCATCGCTAAAACACCATTGTAGTCAGAAATTTGACTCATCATATATTGCGACTCCTACATAAACTATGGAAAAATGTGTACGATAGAGGTGACTTCCTTAATTTTATCGGGGATCTCGTTCTTGAATATCTCTTAGAGATCTAATGTGGATTTCTATAAGGTAGCAACATTGTCCTGGAAGGCAAGGTTATGGGCCACAATTTAGTTATATGTCACTTCATAAAAAGTGAAACATTTGGTATGGGTATAGATGTCGAAATATTTAGGCAACTCTTCAGCAAAAGGTGCAAGTGTGGGCCACATTGATTGCGATTTGGAATGAATATCATTTACCTGAGTTTATATTGAATAAAATTGAACAATTGCATAAATAAAATTGAACAATTGCAGCGAAGACAATATGCTAAGGGTGTCAACTAAAATGGTATTTGGTGGTGTAAATCACAATTGCAGTGGTTGGCCACTAGAACCTAAGAACTCTGACTAGTCGTGTAATGAATATTCTCTTTGTATATCAACTTTTTGATTATGTTCAATTCTATGAATAACAAGGGTCGGAATAAAAGTAAGGAGATTATGTTGTTGTCAAGAAAGGGAGAGAACTTGATGACACTACTCAGGGTCTTTCATAAATTAGCCACTTGCTTGGCATAAATGAATGAAGTGGTAAAAGAATATAGATGAGGTGAAGTAGCAGAACGGAGGAGAAGCAGTTGATGGTGGGGGAATGATAGTGTTAGGAAAACCAGTAGAAGTGACAAAAGCAAAGTTATTTTCCATATCTCTTGGTTGATAAATGAAAATAAGTGAGTCAATATGGTATGAAAAGGTTTCTTTTGATGAATGGGGTGTCTCTTTGCAAGTTGTATGTGGGGATAACGATTTCTCTTCATCAATGGGAAAAACATGATCGATGGATGGAGGCTTGACATCAAGGTTGATGAAGGTGGTTGTAGGGTTAGTATTGTGGATTTGGCGAGGTGAAAGGAAAGTAAGGATGGTGGCAGGTCGAAGGATGGATGCAATAGTGGGTGGTGCAATGGAAATAGGAGGGATTTGATGTACATGAGCTGAGCTCATCACTCCCTATCTTTCTTTAGTAGGAGTTGGATATATTCTGAAATATCTTTAGAGTGCTTTCGCAAAGATGAAGGGGAATCTTTGATAGGTTTCATTTCATCAAAGTTGTATAGGACCTTTCCATTTTGTTTCCACGAGATGACTAATGTCCAAGTGATGACGTTAGAGTGGAAGTCATTCTCACATATGCAGAATGACAAGTTATGCATAGAAAAATTTGTATGAGAGACATGCATTGACTGAATATAACAAGAAATATGAGGTATATTGAGCCAGTCCTAAGGAGAGTACTGGATGAGTAGAGGGAGTGACACCCACGAAATGGTTCTAGTCGCATCATCCATTTTTTTTAATGAAAGAGCCTACCTCCGACTAAGTAGCATGAGCTGAGCTCATGCACTCCCTATATTTCTTCAGTAGGGGCTGTAGATCTTTTGACATATCTTTAGAGTGATTTTGCAAAGATGAAGGGGAATCTTTGATAGGTTTCATTTCATCAAAGTTGTATATGATCTTTCCATTCTGATGCCATGAGACGATCAAGTTCAAGTGATGACCTCAAAGTGGAAATCATTCTCACCTATGTAGAATGAAAATTTATGCATAGAAAAAGTTGTAGGAGAGACATGCATCAACCAAAGATAACAAGAAATATGATATATATTGAACCAAGTCTAAGGAGAGTACCGGATGAATAGCGGGAGCGACACCCATGAAATGGTTCTAGTCACGTCATCCATTTTTTTGAACGAGTGGCTAAATGAAAGATCATGAAACTTTTTTTTGAAAATATCTTCATTGTTATGCCAAGGTGCATAAGAATATGAAATAGGTTCATCTTCTGCAATTATGGCAAGGTTGCGACCTTCTAGAGCACACCATTTCGACATAATAAGGGAAACAATCAGAAATCCAAAATTAAAATATGTGGGTCAAGCAAAAACATCATTGATGGCTTAAAATAACTCATGAAGGAGATAGCTAGACCAATGCAGCTGATTGCCTCATACACAAGCTTCTACAACTGAGATGGCATCAAACAAACATTATCCTCTAGTATAATCACACATGGGTTTGATGGTGATAATTGTAGCAGCAATGTGAATTGACATATTATTGATCATATCAAGAAAAAATCCACAACATATTATTTTCTGGTGGTTCCATACTTCTTATACGAATTATTCTCATCTATATTCTTGCTACATTTAGCAGTTTTCGGAAAATCCTAGCCCACATTGGCACCATAAGTGGACAATCTTGTGATTCTATAGATATATACCAAATTAATGTGGTATTCCCAGTACAACTGAAGAGAACCTCAATTAAGTTGAATGATTAGTAACTTGGTGCAGTAAATTACCTCACCAGTGGTGCCAAGAATAGGTAAGTCGTGCATAAGAAGGAGAGTTGAATGCTTCAAGGGAAAGAGAGTGGTCTAACTTTCATGGTAGAGTGGGCATTGGAAAGGGTATTGGGCTCCATAAAAACATCGGTCCAAAGCACAAGTAACAAAGTGGGATCAAAGAGTTCATTATCGACAAGATGGGCTTTGTCATACTTTCTCAAGAGGTTGTCCTAGCAATGAATATGAGAGTAAGTAAATTACAATATGATAGAAGTTCTAACTTGGTGAACCATGGTTAAATAATGATCGATATAAATAAAAAAACAGGGGGGCGAAAAAGATAAGTGGTAACGTAGTGAGAGCAGAAACTAAGAACGCGAGAAAATTAAAGATGAAAATGAAGATGAAGAGTGGGAATATATAGAAAATTTGACAGGGTGGAGGACTTAGCCAGTAAGAATGATAAATATGAGTTAAAATTGAATTAATGTCATGCGATCTGAACACATACTGAGGAATTTCATGACATAATATAACATCTAACTATAGAAGGAAATATTATCGGGCATTGGGAGACAAATTTGGTTGCTAAATCAGACATGACTGGAAATAAAGATAGATAAGACAAGCATTAATGACACTAAAAAGATAATATACAAAATAATTTCCATGAGCACAATGGGTTGCAACTGAAAAGACAACAGACTTGCATAAAATATTGAAAACACAAACTACTAACATGTTGAAATGCTTGTTAAGGAAACTATCCTAACTCCTACTTACTACTCTCATGAAGGGAGGACAAATTATTTAGAAGCTGAAACAGGAAAATAGGGCTTCAGGTGAGTGCCATTCACCCATCCAGATAAAATACTACCATCTAATTGAGCAAGCAAAACAACGCCAAAATATTTCAATTCCACAAAACAAAAATGACCAAACGAATGCATTTGAAGATTATCATGATTCTTGTGATAATTGTTGTCATAAAGTAATACTTGGTCACCCACAAAAAATGATTTCTTTTTTATTTTTTGAATGTGGCAAGCCTTCTAGCACTCATTCTCAACAACTTGATGAAAATAAGTGAGAAATTGGGACTCATCTAGCTGTGATAATTCACACAATTGTTCAGGAATGGACTCATCTTAATAAATTTCCTTTTCATTAGAAATGAAAATATTAGGAATAATAAACTCAATAGGAACAACACATTATTTCCCATAAACCAATTGAAAAGGAATGTACTTTTGAAACCACTTGAATGTAGCTCAGTAGGCCCACAAAGTAGTAGGGACTCATTCATCCTAATCATGTTTGTTTGTAGAGAAAACATTAGTAATTCCTTTCTCGAAAATTTTATTACAATCTTCAATAGTCCCATTGGCTTCCAGATGATAAGGAGTTCCCTTATGCTTTTTCTTCATGAAATTCTGCAGTAGAACCTTGACAGTTTCATTTATGAAATGGGAATCTTGATCACTTGTAAGACTTCATGGACAACCAAACATGGTAATAATGTTTTGAAATATAAACAGGGCATCCATATCAGTAGTGAAATCTTTAACTGGAGCAACTTCTACGCAATCAGTCAAATAATCCACCATGGTAATTATATGTTGAGTATTCAAATGAAGAGTAAGAGGATGAATACACCCAATGAAATCAACCACCCATTTCTAAAAAAAACAAGATCTTGTACAAGATATCAAGGTATTTCATCAAAAGGCAATCTTTGGCCAACCCATTGAAAGACATCACAAGTATTTGCGTATTCTTTTGCATCCTTAAAGAGAGTCGGCCACCAAAGGCCAACTTGTAGAACTTTCTGAGTAGTAGCTTTCCCTCCAAGATGAGTTTTTACAACCCCAACGTGACATTTCCTTAATACACCTTTACATTCATGATGAAGAATAGAGTGGCATAAAACTTGATCGATACCCATTTTATACAGCTGTTGTGCAATAAGTTGATAGTCTATTGATCTAACCACCAAATGCTTCTTCTGCACCATAGTATAACTAGGAGGAAATATACCTGTAGCAAGAAAAGGGAAAAATATTTCATAATTTTACAACTAGTTTTTTATATTGTAACGAAAAAGGGTAAGAGGAAGTGGTTTATATAGGGAGAGGAAGATAAGAATGAGATCCACTCAAGAGGGGAAAAATGTCTTATCTCCTTGGGAAGGTCCATTTTTAAGGGGGAAAGAATCTTATATGGATTTCTCAACCCTTATCCAACCAAACAAACATCCAACGCATCGCCACTAGAAGTTTCTAGACATGAAACTCCATTTCCTCTTATAAAAACTTTCCATAAGTAGACCGTCATGGGTATTGGGCTAACAGTAGCACTCATCGGCATGGATCATAGTGTAAACTTCTGCCATCGGCACAGGTGAGACACTGGGAAAGAGTATTGATCTTAAAAACTAGGTTTTAAGAAGGATGCTCTAGAAATGTTCTAAAGGGATTGGAGAATACTTTATTCAAACTTCAAGGGATGTAAGAGCATAGGTTTCATGGTGAAAGTATAACACAATAGTCACTACTAGGCTTCTTCGGCATCAGGAACAGGGAGCGATAGGAGAGTAAAAAATTATTGTGTAACAGATGCCCCCTAAAGCATGAAGTCATAGGTGAGAGCGATGGCTAAAATGATTTAAGATGGAGCGAGGAATGGGAATACAACCATTGAAAGACTTGCAAATCAAACATACATGTACGTATCTGAAATATGATAGTCATGCCTGATAAACATGAGAGGCATATAACAATACATGAATCCATGGTATAAGTGCAGTTATCCATCAAGAAATGGATCATGTGCATGGATCATTAGCATGGACGCAACCATGCCACTGAAATGATCATATGAAACAAAACCACATCATGGGTGCAACCATATGCATAGAGAGGATCAAAATGAAAAGACCCACGGTGTGGTTGTAGCCATTCGACTACCCAGGATCAAAATGATACCCACGACATGTCTGCAGCCATCCATCTAAATAATCATGTATATAACCATGAATACTATCAACTCCTTGTAACCTAGACTTTTGCGATCTAAGCCCAAGGTCTTCTGCTCCAACACAACCCGATCAAAGTACAAATTCTAACATGTGAATAGATGTGGTGAAGTCGAACATGCTAGAAAATCACTTGATTATCGGCCAATGATGTGAACCATTAACAATTGCGAGAGAAGCCACCCATAATTTCAATGGATCTCAATGTACTCTCAATACAATTAACGAAGTGTGAATAAGGAACTAAAGTCGAACACTCGTGAAATCATTCGATTGAAGGCAAATGATGAGAACCCGTCATCGAGTGCGAAGAACTTTCCATTGAGGTATGCAAGCTCTAAGATACTAGAAGCGGGTTTCTAGATCAACTTCTTGGATAATGAGCTGAAGTTGACATGAAGCGATCTCTTGAAGGAAGGTCATAATGAATCCTTTATCATTGACACGAAATGGGAAACACAATGAATGAGAGCAATCCAAGATGGTGACATATGATCAGACAACGTATGTGTAGGAAGACTTCTCTTGAATATATGGATGACATGACTCCAGAGTTTGGCAATATTTGACATCATAGGATCAGAGGTCATGGTAACATGGAAAAGATCATATGAGAGGTTTAAAATGGATAACCCAAAACATAGGGAGGAATGTGATAGTGTGAGGATGTTCCAAAAACCAACACGAGTAACAAATGGGTGTCAATGTTCAAGGGCGACATGTTGCCTGAAGTGAAGAATACAACTAATGAAATACTTCCAATTTTCCCCCACCATTTCTGGTGAGTACCCTAGTTATTTTTAGGCAACCTTAATGGGGATAACATATGCTTGTAATATAAGTCCATCCTTTCGATGGATCCATCCTAGTAAGTTTTACGAGCCCTAGAAAGGAGTAGCTCAGTCTCATCATAATGACAAGTCCTATGTCGTTTGAATATTTTAGCGAGTCTGATAAAGGGGAAACTCAGAATCTTTTTCATATTTATAGAGTTTGAAAAAGACACATAAAAGAAACGTTAAGGGGGCCCTTTTTGTAAGGTTGTCCCTTGATCCAGAAAAGGTAGAAAAAATTACTCAAGAGAACCTCCTAGTCATGTTTGACTAAGGTATTCCTTTTTCATAAATATTTTATCCTAGCCTAAAAATGGGGTAAAAGTGTACTTGGTAAATGATGTTTTGCAACCTTTAACGAGTTCAAAATGAGAAGAGCTTGACAATATTTTCATATTTTGAGAGTTAGAAAAGAGCTCAAATATGACTCCCTAGTTTTATTTGCATTAATGAGTCTAAAAAGGAAAACTACTCGGTAATCTTTTCATTTTTTATGAGTCAAAAAAGATCTTAAAGGTGACTTGTCCTGAAGGAATGAGTGGTATAAAGGGATAGAAACTGGTTCTAGTAATGATGGAACTACTCAAAACATGTAATGGTCAAGAGGTTGGCTAATAAAACCACTCATCCTTACAGTTCCTTAAGAAAGGGTAAAACAACCAAGTGAAAGCAAATGATCCTCCAAATAGATGGTGGTAATGGAATGGAAAAACCAAGGCTCATCTAGCAGAAATTAGTTGATAAAAACGATAATGACCAGATGTAAATTGGATATGGGTTCATTTTTACACAAGATTGAACCATGAGGAACTCTGCTTGAATTTGGTTTCATGTTTACGCAAGCATCAAATGAAAAACTCTGCTTGAGATTGGTTTCATTTTTTTACAGGCTTGAAACAAAAAACTATGCTTGCAATAAGTTTGCATTCCCCCAACATACTGACAAAATTTGAGGTACATTCCCCCCAAGCTTCATTTCATTTAGTGAGGTGGATGGAATGAAGGTCACTCTCGAGATCCACGAAAGACTCGACTAGGATTTTACAAGATCTTAATCAAAGACTCGATTTGGAAAAGGGAGTTTGTTTCATTTTTTTAATGAGGTTGGCATAGTAAAAGAACTATCCTAGGACATTTGTTTCATTTTTTAATGAGGTTGATACAGGAAGAAACTATCCTCAAACTCCTTGATTCATTTTTTAACAAACTTGAAACAAGACAAGGAACTATGCTCACACCCCTTGTTTCATTGTTTAATGAGCTTGACACAAGACAAGGAACTATGCTTTGACCCCTTGTTTCATTTTTTAAGGAGCTTGACACAAGACAAAGAACTATGCTCCAAGGTCTATTCATGTACCATACAGGAACATGGCTCCCAAGAGGTCCTCACTGGATGGGAGAATTACGCTCTGGGAGGAACACATGTCAACTGGTACTAGTGACAAATCAGGTGCCAATGCCCCCAGTGCATAATATACTATACCATTTGTGTGATCATCAACGAATGTGGAGATGGAACAGGTGGCCACATAATTGAATTGTGGTGGGGAGGGTACTACTTGAAAACATGAACCAATAAAGGACGATGATTTCATAAGAGGCACCTGGTGACCAATGAACTACAATTGATCAATGGCCATGATTCTCCCTTCGTGTGGAAAATAGACCACATGGAAAAGTGAAGAAACAAGAGCTCCCATGACATAAACATAGTCACATTCATGGAGAAGATTTAAATCTAAGGGACCTTGTACTACCATCACGTCTATATAGATGGTATTTCCTCCCAAAGTAATAGGGAACTTCAGAAGGATCCTTAAGGGCTCACTCATTCCTTTGTTGAAAGCCAACAAATTCTAGGTGATAGGCACAAGCTATGGGTAACCCAAAGATTTCCAAGTAGTAGAAGACATGATGCTAATAGAAAGGTACATAAGATAGAAGGCGAAAAGCAGTGAACTGACTCTAATCTAAGGAAATGACAAGACTACTTGGTGGGGGCATCATATGATTGTCCCCATGCTCTGTAGGAATAGAAGAAGGACTCGCCTAAACAACTGGAATGGGAGGGCCACTGTTTGATTCATGAGAATATGAGGAGACAATAAGAACATGAGAATTATGATCACTACTCCACATCCATCCACATACACAAAATGCAATTAAACAAGACATGTACAAATGTAGCAAAGAATAGATTCATACACAGAAAAAATTCTTTCACACACATACAAAGAATACAATTAAACAAGACACATATAAATGTAGCAAAGAGTAGATTCTCACACAAAGAATACTTTCACACACATACAAAGAATACAATTAAACAAGACACATACAAATGTAGCAAACAATAGATTCATACACGCATAAATAGTACATTGATACACATACAAAGAATACAAGTGAACAAGACACATACAAATGTAGCAAATAATAGATTCATACACGCATAAAGAATACATTGATACACATACCAAGAATACAAGTGAACAAGACACATACACATGTAGCAAAGAATAATTTCATACACATAAAGAATACATTCATACACATACACAAAATACAATTAAACAAGTTACATACAAATATAGCAAAGAATAGATCCATACACACAAAGAATTCTTTCACACACATACAAAGAATACAATTTAACAAGACACATACAAATGTAGCAAAGAATAGATTCATACACTCAAAATACTTTCACACATATACAAATAATACAATTTAGCAAGACACATACAAATGTAGCAAAGAATAGATTCATACAGACATAATGAATACGTTGATACACATAGAAAAAATAGAAATAAACAAGACACATATTAATGTAGCAAAGAATAGATTCGTTCACACATAAAGAATACATTGATACACATACAAATGTAGTAAATAATAGATCTATACAAACATAAAAAATACATTGATACACATACAAAGAATGCAAGTAAACAAGACACATGCAAATGTAACAAACAATAGATTCATACACACATAAAAAATTCATTCATACACATACAAAGAATACAAGTAAACAAAACACATACAAATGTTGCAAAGAATAGATTCATACACATAAATAATATATTTATACACTTACAATGAATACAGATAAAGAATGAACATATAAATAAGCAAAAAATAGATTCATAAACCTAATAAAGAATATAAGTAAATAATAGACACACAAGTATAGCAAATAATGCATTCATACACATATACAAGTAAATAATACATATACAAATACAATAAATAACACATTCATATACATACAAGTAAACAACATCCATACAAAAGAATACTCACAAAATACACACACAAGCAAATAATGAAGGAATCTTGAAAAATACTCAAAATAATACAAACAACTATTCACAAAAATACATTTATATACACACAACAATGAAACCACTACTCTAACACTCAGAGAATACTAAAAAATTACACTCATAGAGATACAAATAAACAAAGAAGGAATACTCAAAAGCATGCAAAATGAGACATTCATAAACATAGAATAAAAGCCTAAACAAATAAATTCTAACTATTGAAATGTAACAAATAAAAACATTATTTCAATTCTCATAATAGTACATTCATATACATATAAAACACAATCCAAAGCATACATTATAACCCAAATACATTCATTCATATATAGATATATATAAAAGCATTAAAAATACAAGTAACCAAGACACATACAAATGTAGCAAATAATAGATTCATACACACATAAATAATACATTGATACACTTACAAAGAATACAAGTTAACAAGACACATAAAAATGTAGCAAAGAATAAATTCATACACATAAATAATACATTTATACACATACAAAGAATAAAGATAAACAAGACACATACAAATGTAACAAAGAATAGATTCAAACACGCATAAAGAATACATTCATATACATACACAAAATACAATTAAACAAGTTACATACAAATATAGCAAAGAATAGATTCATACACACAAAGAATTTTTTCACACACATACAAAGAATACAATTTAACAAGAGACATAAAAATGTATCAAATAATAGATTCATATGCACATAATGAATACATTGATACACATAGAAAAAATACAAGTAAAAAAGACACACATTAATGTAGCAAAGAATAGATTCGTTCACACATAAAGAATACATTGATACACATACAAAGAATACAAGTAAAAAAGACACATACAAATATAGTAAATAATAGATTTATACACACATAAATAATGCATTGATACACATACAAAGAATACAAGTAAACAAGACTCATGCAAATGTAACAAAGAATAGATTCATACACACATAAAGAATTCATTCACACACATACAAAGAATACAAGTAAACAAAACACATATAAATGTTGCAAAGAATATATTCATACACATAAATAATATATTTATACACTTACAATGAATACAGATAAAAAATGCACATATAAATGTAGCAAAAAATAGATTCATACACCTAATAAAGAATATAAGTAAATAATAGGCACACAAGTATAGCAAATAATACATTCATACACATATACAAGTAAATAATACATATACAAATACAATAAATAACACATTCATATACATACAAGTAAACAATATCCATATACAAGATTACTCAAAAAATACACACACAAGCAAATAATGAAGGAATCTTGAAAAATACTCAAAATAATACAAACAACTATTCATAGAAATACATTTATATACATACAAACAATGAAACCACTACTCTAATGCTCAAGGAATACTCAAACATTACACTCATAGAGATACAAATAAACAATGAAGGAATACTCAAAAGCACGCAAAATGAGACATTCATAAACATAGAAGAATAAACACTCCAAAAAAATACATAATAGTAATACAATACTCTCTATGATACTCTATATAATATAGATGTAGCAAAAAATAGATTCATACACCTAGTACAGAATATAAGTAAATAATAGACACACAAGTATAGCAAATAATACATTCATATACATATACAAGTAAATAATACATATACAAATACAATAAATAACACTTCATATACATACAAGTAAAGAATATCCATATACAAGAATACTCAAAAAATACACACGAGAGCAAATAATGAAGGAATCTTGAAAAATACTCAAAATAATACAAACAACTATTCATAAAAATACATTTATATACATACAAACAATGAAACCACTACTCTAACACTCAGGGAATACTCAAACATTACACTCATAGAGATACAAATAAACAATGAAGGAATACTCAAAAGCATGCAAAATGAGACATTCATAAACATAGAAAAATAAACACTCCAAAAAAAATACATACAAGTAATACAAATACTCTCTATAATACATTCACACACACAATATAGAAATAGATATCCTATGCATTGATACAAATCAAAATAAAAACCTAAGCAAATAAATTCTAACTATTGAAATGCAACAAGTAAAAGCATTCTTTCAATTCTCAAAATAGTAAATCCATATACATATAAAACACAATCCAAAACATACATTATAACCCAAATACATTCATTTATATATAGATATATATAAAATCTTTAAAAATATGTTTATTATATATATAAATAATAAAACCAATAATACACAAACATTTAGATATAATAAATTAATATAAATAAATAATACAAACATTTAAATATTTACAAACTCTAAATAATATATTGGTATTTAATTTAAATTTATAAAAATATCAATGTAAATATTAAATAATATTTATTTCATATAAGGGAAAAATATAATATACATATCTTAAAAACATATTTATAATTAAATAATTAAAAAACAAAAAAAAAACAAAAATCAAAATAAAAGACAAAAAAAAATCAAAACAAAAGAAATATATTAATATAGGTTATAAATGATGTATAATTAATGTTTATAAGAGTGGTTTTTTCATTTATGTGTATGTGGGGAAGATGTTTAAAACATTGAAAAATGTTAAATAGTTCATGTGAATAAGAGTGATTTTGCCATTTGTGTGTATGTGGTGAAGATATTTAAAACATTAAAAAAAAATGTTAAATAATTTATGTGAATAAATGTTAAATAATTTATTATAATAAAATAATGTATTTGTGTTTGAGCATATTGAAGTTACTATAAAGTAAAGATCATGAAAACCATGAGCACAAGGAACAACACAACTCAAAGGAGGGTTACAATTTAACCTTCCTAAGAGCCTTTTGGAGGGGTTGAATTCCCCTCCACAAAAAATAAAGCTTACTCCTTTTATTAATGATAGTTTATGTTCATTTACATTCTTTGATGGGCCCATCTAAACAACAACAACAAAAATATAAATTGTTGTAATTACAACTTTACAAAACATAAAAAGATATAATGTCTTCAAGTAAGGAGCAACTTGGTATTGATAAATTTCCTACAACATACAACATTGAGATGATATTGTTAGTATACAAACTCTTCCTAACAGCTTGTAACATAATTAAATGCACAATTCATAAAGAATATCCATATATATATGCACATGATAATACATTAAGGAAAAAACATTAATACAATATTATCGTGCAAAGCTCTACAAGTATGCTATAATTTACAAATTTAATAGAATAACAATTAAATTTAAGGAAGAAGGAAGATAGCTTGCATAACCATTTGAAAGTGATTTGACTAAAGGGTATTTGAAATAATAATTAAATAATTCCATTAGACCAAATCCAAAACTTAAGAGAATCTACAAGGAGTATCTACAAATTGAAGAGAATAGAGGTGCACTACAAGGAATATTTGCATAAGGAGAAATTAGTGATTTGAAATGAACTACCACATATTTGCAATGATGTGTGAAAGTGGTGTAAAATATGAACATTTTACAGTGAAGTGTGAATCTAGTAAGTAGAACAAGTATAGTTTGCAATGAAATGAGAGTGAGAATGGTAAAATTTTCTAATAATTCATCTAAATAATAACTATTTTAAATATAAAAAAATATATATATTATTATATATATAGAGGAATTTTTACTAAATTAAAAAAATAAAAAATAAAATATAAAATAAATTATTAATTCCTTTACAACTGGAATAAACTAGACTCAATGACCTAATTCCTTAAGTAAATAATGAAAGTACCTCATTAATGGACGGACCTAGAATTAACTTCTTAATCAAAGGACCTAAAAGGGCCTCCCAGAAATCCTTGGAATGTAGGCTACCTACTTTAGGGGTTAGAGGAATTCCAATGGGTAGAAAGAAAAGAAGTTTAATGAAATCACTAATGATCAAGATCAACTAGGCTATACTTTTTTACGATTCCAAGAAAGTAAAGCTCACTATATGGATGACTGTAGTTTCTTTGTAATATGAGAATGCCACCTGGACCCTGAATTATTGAACTTCAATAACACACTGTAATTAGTTTATAGGTTGGAGTGTGGTTAAAACCTAAGCCAGTTCTAATTATAAAATATTCCAAATATTATAAAATCTACCAAGTCAATACATTTTTGTAAAGGAGCTATAACATTGGACTGAATTAAATTTGGGACTATTACTTTATAGTTTGGGCTGTGATCAAAATATGGGCAGTTTTTAATTAAAAAATATTTGAAACTTTCAAATTTTATAAAATTAAGCAGCTTCCTCCCCAGAAAAAGTTTCTTGTTCTGGAGGTTCCGCGCCAACAACCTGCGTCTTACCAAGTTCAAAATTGTTGACGCCATATTTCCTTGGGGGTTGACTTGGAATCAACAATCAATCACCTACAATCCTTTAATTAATCAGTGGATTTTGTAAGCACAGGGAAAGAAAGGTTCATGGGATCGGTATACAGCATCAAAAGCATTTTTAACTTACAGGAAGCGAAGGCAACCGACAACGTATGGTCTGAATTATTGGAATTGCCTAGTCAGTTTAAACGCAATTACGCTGGTTGAATCGGAGGTAAGAACGACTGTTAGTTAGCCTTATAAATATATAAAAGCTCAGTCATTACCAAGGTTTTTCTTCAAGCTGTTACAAATCCCACAAACAGATTCTCTCACCATTTCGTGCGATTAAGGCTATTGGTCGGATCGAATGCAATAAAGAAATGTAAGTACTCCGTTAGGGCCAGAAAAGCAAAAATTGGTTTGGTAGTCGGCCTTATCATTCATCTAAATCTAAATTGTTTTAGCTGTGCCTCTATGACTCATGCCTAATGGTTCTATGACTAGTGACAGTACTGGTCAAGCAATTGGTTGTATGACTAGTGCCAGGTTATTCGTCTAGCTTTTGAATTGCAGAACGAATAAAGAGGGCTGGGTTTAGATCTGACTGTGTAGGATCTTGCCCTATGAAGTTTTTGGCGATGCCTTTGTATATGCCAGGGTAAGGTTTATTTTTGGCGGTGCCTTCCTGCTTAACCTACCGGCGCCTGAGAAGCTAGTGGTTGTATTATGCAGAGAAGCTATGACTAGTGGCAGTACTGGCTATTAGTCTCGCTATGCAGAGTATGTAGCTAGCGTCTTTCCTGCCCCCTACCACGGGCATTTCTACAAGGAAATGATTATTCTGGGGTTACTTCTAGGTGTGGAGATTAACAGTACGACAAGATTATGGGTTGAAGGTTACAGGTCCTTCTGACATATCGAATGGCCTACAAAACATAGAGGAATAGGGTAAAACATGAAGGAATATGACCCTGTTGCTGCTGGGATGGTAAGCTAGATCACATTGTGCACACCTTCATATGTAGTATTTCAGATCGTACGGTATATTAATTGAAAGGCCATACCTGGAATTGGAGGTGGGATTCGCAATAATGATTTCATTTCTTTAGCCAGCGTTAACAACAACCTCAATGACCTGCATCATTCAAACATTTTTCTGCAAACATTATTTACATCAGAAAGAAAATGGCCATTGAATAATTTATAATCAAGAATTGCATACAGAAATAGACTTTGATGGCATGCATACCATACTGAAAGAGGATCATTGATCTGCATGCATACCATACTGAAAGAGGATCATTGATCTGCATGAACCCAAAAATTGCAAACCACCCTCCTCTATCTACCCAGACATGACTGACTACTGCCTCACACACAGACAGACACATACCCATACTCAAACCACAGACATAAACTTACTGACCTTTGACTCAAACCACAGACATAAACTTACTGACCTCTGACTCAAACCACACAGACCAGCACACAATCTGAACATAGATGGATAGAGGAGGATGAAAATGCTGTAAAATGAAATTCGAAAGACATATATATAGCCATTTACCAAGTTCGTTGAACGGCTATATATTTCCAGCTCTTGCCTCATCTGAAACCGTCCGCCGGATATATGCATTTCCGATGTGGTCTGAACGTTTGATCAACTCATCTGGAACAGTCCGCCGGATATATCTATTTCCCGTGTGGTTTGAACGTTGGAGGAGTGTAAGATGCTTCTTCATTGTCAGAGAATATAACAAACTTGCCGCTCACAAACTCACGCGCACTCCTTGGATTCTACATTCAAATTCGTTTGAACGCGCCCGCGCCCACTACTTAGGCATACCTTACCTGTCACACACGCGTGGCACCCAAGCCCAAGTTGCATATTGGAACGTTGTGGTTTGAACGTTGGAGGAGTGTAATACAAGCCCAAGTTGCATATTGGAAGTCTAAGATGCTTCTTAATTGTCAGAAAAAATAACGCACAATGATGCTTCCTCTCACAAACGCACGCCCACTCCCGTAAATTGCGCTTTCGCTATACTTCTGGATGATTCCTGTACTCACTGTTATTAGTCCCTCCTGCTACCTTCCACAACGAGGTTTTAATTGACTAATAAAAATATAAGCTAAATTATGTTACTAATCGTATAACGTAAACGGCTGGGCTTTAATAATACTTAGCAGGCATCACGCATCGAATATGAA
>APFE031268232.1:0-10323 GCA_000404065.3 Pinus taeda
GACCACAAGTAACTTTTTAAAGATGAAACTCGCGCCTTTTGACCTTTACAGGGGTACGCACCCAACCTTTAGCATACAAAGCATATAAGTACGCAGGTGCAGTGTATTTGGGGTGCGTACACGCAGGGAAGGTAGAGAGAAACTGCGTACCCAGAGATAAACATGTTTTTAAGTGACTTTCTCTCTTTTGAAAGTTTTGACATGAAGAGCAGAGGTATGGGGCTTGACAAAGAGGACAATATGGCTATTGATGGGGCCATATAACTGCAGAAAGTCAAGGCGACAAAATTCAGTGTAACACCCCATATTTCTTCATTGCTTATAGTACAATTAAAATCTCCTCCAATAATCAGTGAATCAATTTCGAGTAATTTAGAAGATAGCAGATTGTTCCAAAATGGGAAGTGATTCTTATATGGTGCATATAAATTTAATATGTGCACCGGGATTGAAGTGCCCTGAATATGGGCCAGAACAAGTATGCCAGTTGTACATTGAAAAGCTGCAACCTTAATCCATTTCGGGTCCCATATGACTTCTAAACCCCCTTACATTCCCGAAGCGCTAGAAGCCACCATATGCCATGATGGAAGCATCCTCTTGAAATAGGAAATAGTTTGTAGATTGTCATGCATGGTTTCCTGGATAAGAAGAATTTTGGATTTTATGAGACAAATAGATTTTTTAGGGCCAAAAATTTTGATTCTGCACCTAGGCCCCGAATATTCATAGATAATATGTCAATCATTTTGGGGCCTCAGAAGGTCAACTAGCTCTAAGAGGCCTCATTTCAGAGATTTCATCAGCAGCAATTTCCGAAACAGGTATATCAATTAAGGAGAGATCTCGAATAGCTAATTCATGTCTTCCCTTCCTACCCCGAAAGTGTATACTTCCTCGATTCTCCTTTCGGCGGATAGTAATATTTCCCGCTGAATTTGGGCTAATGATGGGAGAGGGGGAGCGATTTGGGCGATGGATCGTAAGAGGCTGTAGGTTCAGAGAAGCACATTTGAGAAGGAGGTCAATGTCTTGGTCAAATGAGTTCCGACGTGATGATGGAGGGGATGGAGGCGATGGGGCAATATATGAGGCCTTACCTTTTAGATCAGAAACAGAAGTTCGGCCGAGGGGAGGAGGATGAGGGGGTCTCTGTAAAGCAGGTAGCTAAGATGTGGGGGATTGAGGGGATGAGGAGATGTAGTGGATTCGGGGAGGGGATGGATCAATATCCAGAGGTTTAGAGGATGAAGGGGGAATCTAAATAACAGGGTCTGGATCAGGTTCCATAGGTGGAGGAATGGGAGAGAGATTCAGCAGCATGGTTTGAGGCGGTTTTGAACCGGAGGATGGCTGAGGCCTATATGTAGAGGATGGTTGGTTCCTCTGAGGATGATCCATCGATAGAGATCGAGAGTGCGGCAAATTGGCAGATCTTTCTCTTGAGCGGCCATTTGGCGATGATGAAGTAGCCATAGTGAAACTAGGAGCCCTGTATACCTCCGCGAGGCTAGGCCATTCTTTTTCTATATAATCTGGTTCGCTTGGCTGATTCGAAACCTTGTCAGAATGTATCTTTTTCCTTTGTCTACCTACTGGATGGCGAGGAAATTGGGGATATAGGTGTCCAGTCTTGTGACAGGTCGAACATCTAAAAGGGACTCCCCAGTAATCTAGACGCTGGTGAGTAGTGGATTGGTCACATATTAAGTCGATAGATTCTGGAAAACCCCCCCCCGGAATTCCTTTTCTATGAGAATACAGGCCACCCGCTTATCTTTCGCTCCAATGCACCTAGGGTTGACGTAAATGAAGCGCCCGATGGAATTTTCAATATTTTCCATGGATTCTTTAGTCCACAACTCTAGCGGCAGACCTGACAACTTTAACCAGATGTAGTTGTTTTGGGGTGTACATCTAAGGGGATCAAATCCGATGTACCATCTGTGAAGGGCTAAAAAGCTCTTATCTCGAACCCATGGCTTAGAAAAGATGAGATCCAAGTCTTTAACCCAAAGAAAGTGAAAACTATACTAGTTTTTCATGAGGCGAACAACGGTAGGAGAATAGCCCAAGAGTGGAGACCATTTAGCAGATATCCATGATCTTATTTGTGAATCATCCATTGATGGGAAATGCCATCTCCCCACTAGAGCCCTCTTCTGCAAACTAATGATTTTGTCCAATAGTAAAGGGCCATCCAAATTGATCGCAGCAGGAGATGGGGAGGTTTTAACAGGACAAATAGGTTTACACCTTGGCTGTTTAGTCATGCCATCACCTCGAGGAGATCGTTCAGAAATAGAGGGAATAATTATGTTAGCTTCTAGTGTAGCTTTCCAGTCAGATAAGGGCGCCTGTCTGGCAAGAGCAGACTCAGCTTCCAAAGTGGAACCAACCATGGCAGACTCAGCAGATAAATCAGAGAGGAAATCCATGCATATTAAAGACCTGACACTACTTGGTCAGAGATGTGGATCCCAATAGATCATCTGTCATACAAAGGACCTCCAATGTTTATGGAAAGATGGAAGGTTAGGTGGGAAAAGCCTACTCATTCAAGATTTTGAGCCTAACATAGATACGAATTCGAGGAGATTTAAGGAATTACGGGCAATTATAAGAGTGTCCAGTCACCATAGCCTATCCTTCTGATAGAAGCCTAGAATATACAACTAAAATCCATGATGAAGATCTACGAATGAGCAGTAATATAGATCGCGATTCAAAGATACTAGTTGTCAAAACTGGTCTTATGTTTCGAGACAATATTGGATAAGTATGCAAAGTTGAAAGTTTGTTGCATGAATGTGGATATAGACGATCCAGTGTGACAGGCTGAGAGAAAGTTGTAAGATGAACCAAAAATAATATAAATAGGTACCCAATAGTCGGATTAAGGATAGAGTGCCATGCGACCACCCAGCTGGACAGATAGGTATGTAAAGGGAAAAGAGGCATGCAATAGCTAATAGATATACATACGTCCAATAGATCAGGTAGGTAAGTACACGTCCAGGCCCCATTCTAGTCCATTAGAATACTGTGTGCAATCCGCATTGGAGAGAGGAAGGGACGATTCATACCTGATTGGTCTTCCCCTAGTGCTCTCCACTCAGCGCCCCACTAGAACTTCCAAATACATACATCTATACATATGCTCGAGTGCACTATATCAATGTGATGTATCTAAATTGAGATCTCTAAATTAATGGATTATTATTAAAATGATTTTGATTTAAAAGAAATTTTGAGGTAAAAAAAATGATCAAAATAACATTTATAATAAAAATTAGTTTTATAAAACTAATAGATATAATTTAATATAATGATGTGAGCCATAGCATGATTTATTATAGAAAGAAAAAAAAAAAAAAAAATTCAGTTTGTATTTTCAACTTAGGTTGTTACAATTTTACCATTTTTAGAGTAAAAAGATAAAAGATTAAAAAAATAAAAAATAAAAAACAAGAATTTAATTTTGCATCGAAGGAGTACTTATGTTGCATAGTTTGATGGACCCTACTACACGAAAAATGTGAAATACATTAAAAACATGGTTGCAATCACGTTTTTCATGTATTAACCACTTTTTTCATGTAATAGATTCATCCAAAATATGTGACATAGGTATTCATTGGATGCAAAATTGTGACATAGGTATTCCTTGGATGCAAAATTTAATTATGTATCCAACGAGTGCTCTCGCTCGAAATTTGAGTAAAATCGTAAGGTGATAAGTTGTAAATATGAGTTGAAAAGTAGTTTTATCTTTTCTCCCCCCAAAACTTGATGAGGTAATTTAATCTTATTTTATTATTTCCACTATTATTTTTTATTATTCCTTAGGAGCTTCATTTTAGACCTTTTATTTTATTATTGTTATCTTATAATATTCATTATTATTATTTATAATATTCTTTTATGAGATCTACTTTATAGTATTTGGTTTCATGTGTATTAGACCTCTTCTAGACTTACGTGTGTCATGTTGATTCATTAAGTTTTATTCTTATGTACATGTTGATTCATTAAGTTTTATGGTGTGATGTCATGTTGGTGGAGAATTTTGTTTTCATGCAATATATCACATGGAAATAAACATTTTCTAGTCATGTTTTTTTTTTCTTTTCCGAGGAAAATCTAGGCAAATCAACCTAAAGGGATCACATCCCACTAACCAAAATAGCAAAGCCTTACCCCAAGGAAGAGAATCTACCATGTAACCTAATGGTGATGTACTTACCAACAAGGGCTATAAGTTTTCTCTAGTCACGTTGTTTTGCAAGAGCCATGAAATATTGCATCGTATAAAAGTTTCATTTCATGTCACACAACGCATTGCATAAAAGTTTTTGTTCATATGACGACATGACATATCACATCAATCAAAATTTTTCTCTCTTATGACATTTTGCATTGAGTGTTTTTTTTTTCTATTTGACATATCACATAGTCTCAAACTTTCCATCATATCGAGAAAGATAAAGTTTATAAAATAATTCCCTTCTAATATATTACATCTCCTCAAACTTTAGACCTTTAGGACATAACACATCCAACCAAAATTTTGCTCGATGTGATACATAAAGGAAATATCATTTTTTTACAAGGGGCACATAAAGACAAGTGTGTAGTGCATCTAAAATGCTTGTGGCCATGGCATGTTGCATTCATCCAAAGTTTCTTTGTAACGACATATCACAGAGTATAAAGTTTCCTTCCCTTGCAATATATCACATCTCTTGATTTCTTTTTTATCTTTGCAACATAGAAAATTACACCATATCACATTACTTGGAAATGGCTTTTTGCATCTACTAGAAATTTGCTTTTTCTTTCATCATATCAAACATAAAATTTCTTTGGCTGCAACATATCACAGCCTTCCAAATTTTAATTTGCAATGACATATCAAAGTGTTTGAAATTTTCTTTGCACACAACACTCTTTCTCAAATTTTTCATTGCTACAATAACACATATCACACCTAAAACACCTTTGGCTACAACAAATTGCATCATGTCAAAGTTTCTTTCCATGTGACAAATCAAACTTTATTGAATTGTCCTTCATTGCAACATAGTGTGTGTCATAGCTAAAATGCCTTTGGATGTGACATATCACATTGCTCCAAACCTTCATTTATCATTACATAATTGCATTGTGGAAACATTTGATGCTCCAAACCTTCATTTGTCATGACATATTGCATTGTGGAAATGTTTGTTTATGTATGGCACATCACAATTTCCAAAAGTTTCCTTCTAACATATCGCATTGCTCCAAAATTTCCTTTGTTATAATAAGTTGCATCACTTTGAAGATTTTTTTTTGTAACACATTACACTTTCTCAAACATGGCATATCACATTGCTTCAACTTTTTCTTTCTCGTGACATATTGCTTAGAGGAATAATTGCTTATTTATGACACAATGTGCTTTCCCAAATTGATCCGAACTTAAACAGGAATGCAACAAATTACAGAGATAACCATAAACAAAAATATGCAGCGGAAATAATACTTTGTTTCATTAATGTAAAATATTGAAATGTGCTTACAAACAGTAATGGAAATAAACCAGCTAGGGCGATGGTAGCTTATCTCTGAGAAGAGATGTGGCAGCTACATGCCTCTAAACTATGTTACAATGAGGTTGCCTATTTATTGTTGAGAAACAATGGAAAACCCTTTACATCCCAAAACCTAACCCTAGAAGATGAAATGCCAAATTGTGGGCCCCATTTGGGTAAATTGGTACATCAATTTCCCAAGGTCGTAACTTTGGCATACGATCTCCGTTTGACGCATACAATAGCTCATTAAAATGATCTATTCGAGAACTACCACTTTGGAAAGGGAAATATTAGTTCATGGACCTATGTTGCCCCCAGATTTCACAAAAAACGTTGTTTAGGGCCTCAAAACAGCTCCAGAAGTTCAGGACCCGGAAAATTGCTAAAAATAGTAAACTATGTTACAATTTAGGAAACTGAAAAAATGAAAGAGATAGTAGTGGGGGTCCAAATGGGATAGGTGGGTGGCCACCAAAATCCACCTAGATCATTCTTTCACCCTTAGGAAGCAATGGTCCCCATTGCGTTGAGTTTCTCCCTGAGATGAGGAAGCTTCTGCTGAGTCGGGTCTCTGGTGAGCTGGTCTACAATCTCTGATGTGTCTAGAAATGGTGGGAAACATGGTCGATGATGGTCCACATTGAACACTCAGTGCAAGCCAAGGAATGGAGGAATGTTGTGCTTCAAAGCATTGTTTCCTGTAGCCTTAGTACTGGTGTAAGGACCATGTCGGAGTGGTCTGAGTTTCTGATGGGTTCTAGTAAGGTGTTCTCTCTGCAGATGTAACTATTAGCTCTGGTACATGTTGTTGATTTTCATGGAGTGGAAGTAAGCTCGGTCCTTGGTTTCTTGCTCAGAAGAGGTCTGCACCGGTTATCATCCTCCTTCTCCTTCACCTCGCTTACTTCCCTTTTATCCTGCTGCCTCTGTTTTTCCCCTTCACTCTGCCTATATTCTCATACTCCTACGATCTTCATTTTACCTCTGTAAACCTGTATAAATCCATATTTCCTTAGCTCCCTGGGTGCCGAGTTTAAACCATTATGTAACCGCGATCACACGACCCCACGCTTCCACAATCGATCGTTGTCCTTTGATCGCAACCATTGATCGTCCCAATCCAACAGTCCCCGCCACAAATAACCTGCTCGTCTCTCTCCGCACCATTTGATCTACTCCACCGCAATCGGACGACATTCGCACATCCCGCGCCCATAAGCCGCTCGCGCTTTAACTCGCGATCATAGCGGTTTTCCTCCCATCACATCCGCCACGCATCGCCCGGTGATTGTGATCACGCACCTGTGTACCTTTACCGTTTTCTCCCCAACGGAAGTGCGATACATACCGCTTACCACCCATTTGCCTGTTCCCACGCGTTAACTCCTCGTGCATATTTTCCGCCCGATAGCCATTGGATTTGCCCGCCCAAGATCCAATGGCTCACGATCCTCTGCTCCTGTTTCTCCCGATTTCTCCCACTATGCCATATCCACCGTCTATTTGAGCGATCCAACGACTGATATCTGTTCCCGTCATACTCATGCCTCTGCCATACTGCCCACATCCATAGCCTGTCCCGTGCATCCGAAGGAAGAAGGTGGCTAGTATCTATTACTCGTCATAATAGATCCTCAACAACCGCATTTAACATGAAGGATGGCCGAGAAGAAAAGGACAAGCCTCGAGCAGCTGAACGCATTTATCAGTTATGGAATTTCTTCCATACGACACTCCACCTACTCGAGAAGGACGAAAGAGCATCCGAGAAGATCAAATTCGTTCACTGAAGTAGGGATATTGTACCAGAGACTCCATCAGGCAGTTAAAGCGGTTGGTGGTAAATTATGACCCCTCCACGCATAGAACAACAGAACATCTTTGTAATCAAACTCTATAAATACCCAAAAACACAATGTAATCAGAGTTGATGGTTGTTGCTTTGATGTAAGGTTCAACTTCTGGAGATTGTAACTACTTTGATACTTGCAGCATCTCGTCTTCATTTTCAGCTAATACAAGCTGCTTTTGCTGCTAATTGCTCACTTTTCACTTCTACTCTGCTCTAAGTTGTGCCTGTGATGCATTTTTCATGAACTCTTGATATTTAGCATTAGAGGAGTTGTCATCCTACCTCTGTGTTAGAGTCTTGCTTGTATCAGTGAATGTGTTATTTAGGTTTCTGTTTACTTAGTGACAGAGAGCTTTCATCCAGTCTGTGCATTAGGAAACAGATTTGTAGACCTCTTTACTAGTTACAGTCATCCATAACATGGTCTTGTGTATCTGCTGGTGTGGTCAATATTCTCCATATTCACCCAATCCTTAAACTGTGAGTAATTGGTGGTCTAAAGCCTTGTATTCTGGGGGTGTTCATGCATGTCTGGAGTTAAGCATAGTAGGAGTGGTTATCTGGCTTGAACAAGCATCATTCCTTCCATTCATCCATTTTCAACATCATGTTGAGCTTGTAATGTTCCCGAGCATCTCTAAGATACAACCTAGGAGAGTTTCTTGGAGTGATAACATTGATTGGTGCCATTTTCGGGGAGAGGAGATTGAAGCTCAGCTTCCCTGGGAGAACGACATAGTTCCAGATTTTGATGATAGACAAAGTTTGGGCACATTTCTAGTTGTAATCGTCTATCTGGCGACTCTACTGGAGAACTAACCTGGTGGCAACTCCATGTTTTAGTTTTGGCTCAGTTTGTGAGGCATACCCGGAGAAATCCTCAGAAATCACCAGCTGACCCAATGCCTGGCCCTAAGAAGATCGTTAAGCAAAAGAAAACTTTGCAAAAAGGAGCATCAGGATAAGGTAAGCCTAAAAAATCCCATGTATCTCTACTGGTGAAGAAATACCCTCAGAGATTCATAAAGCTCCTTGTTCAATAAGTCCCCCATATAGTCCATCAGTGCCCTCTTGCTCTGTTGATCGTTTCTCAGCCTTCTATCATCCAAACAACCAGTACCCTTCCACCTTTCCTAGTCATGGCAGGCTAGCAAGCACCTACAAAGATGGAAAGAATCATAGTTGCTAGGTATGGACCCTTATTCCTACCCGTTCCTTTGAATTCCATGCCTATTGGAGAGTACCAAAAATACATGCCTAAGTTCACTGGTACAGAGGGGGTAACAGCCGAAGAGCATCTAGAGTCCTTTTAAAGCTATGCTGATAATCTAGATATTAATGAAGATGATGTGTGGATGAGGGTTTTTGTCCAAAGCCTAGATGGAAAAGCTAGAAAATGGTTCAGAGAATTAACCCCTAGGTCTATAGCAGACATTGAGGCCTTAGATGATCTGTTCCTAAAGCATTGGGGGGGATAAGAAAGATTTGCTCTACTATCATACTGAATTTGGGAACTTACAGTGGGAGAATGGTAAGCTGTTGTCTGATTTCAATATCAGATTCAACTATATGTACAGCAGAATACCAGCTAAAGTGAAACCTACCCCTACTTTTTCTATGCTTACTTATGCCAATGCCTTCGATTCTCAGTTCTACCTGCTGTTAAGAGAAAGAAGATGTGCTTCTTTGGCTAATATGCAAGATGAAACCTTTTAAGTAGAATCAAACATCATAGCTGCAGAGAGGCTCAGAGGTAATGCTGATAGGAGAAGACAGAGGGGTGAGTCCTCATCATCCTCAGATCTTAAGATCGATAATTTGGCCAGGATGATAGAATCATTAACCTCTGAAGTTTCCAAATTAAAGGCCGAGCAGCATTCTGAGGAAGCAGGAGCTCCTAGTCCCTTTTCTCTTCCAAATCCAAATCTATATAGAGGAGCAAAGGAGCAGTTGCAGATTTTGCAAAGAAAAAAAGATGCAAACGAAGACAAAAGGGTTAAAACCCTTTTTCAGAATGTAGTCATGGAAGAAGAGCGTTTTGAAGAGGAGGATGAGGTCCATGGTTTGGAAGATAAGGGCAATGCCCCTTTCTTAACCAGAGCTGCCTGTTGCGGAGGTAAATCCCCTCTGTGGACAGAGGCGATCCCACTAGCCCCACAGGGGTCTAGCAACAATCATACACGCTGCATGCAAGTTCCTAATTGCACAATTTAAAAGTCGATCAGAAAGACCAACCTAGGATCCAACGCTATTTGTCTGTGGGAGAAGTGTCGCTCCTGTCCTTTAGCTATGGCCGGTCACTATCCTTGCGCTCCACGCATGGACACCTGCACAAATGAAGAACAACCCAAAACAAGCGTAAAATCCAATATCATACAATTATATATCAGTCAAGCAGGATATAATTCAAATATTACCAGAAGAACATGTGAATGGAACCATAATAACAGTCGCTTATCATTCGATAGAAAAAAGAGAAGAATTACAACCAATTAAGGCTTGACGATGCAAATCTCCTCCAACTGGGTCAGCAGTCCAACATGTCTCGCAAAGTCACTTCCTCTCTCAACAATCCGACAGCATAACCTCTCTTTCAGCTCTCACTATCAATTCAGCTTCAACACTCTGACACTATCATTAGCACTCTCTCCAAAAACTAGCTGGTTCAATGCAGGATGACAGTGATTTATAGCTGGAAGGGGAGAAGGTATTCATCATATCTGGACACCTCTCGAAGATTTGGCATTGTCCCAGAATAGCCTTTGGACTGGGTTGTCATGGATGAAAAAGCGACACTCGACCGTATCCATGGGATTTTTCCTCAGGGAACTGCATGAGTAATGGAGGAAAAATCACTTCAGTGCGTGTTGGCCAAAAATCATGACTAATTTT
>APFE031268236.1:0-11532 GCA_000404065.3 Pinus taeda
TTATGTTCAAGTATGGGGTTAGTATAGGGAGCTATAAGGATAGACTATGACAGCCAAAGTGCAATTTTCTTGGCAAAGAACCATGCTTATCATTCAAAGACAAAGCACATTGATGTTCAGTATCACTTTGTGAGGGATATGATAGAAGACAAAAAAGGTGTTGCTGGTAAAGGTGGACACTTTGAAGAATACTGCAGATGCACTGACAAAATCTGTTAGCTCTTAGAAGTTCTCTTGGTGTAGAGAAACAATGCGTGTTTCAGGGCTGAAAAAATGACTAAGCTCTCCTGTGGCCCCCTGTGGAAAGAAAACAACAAGTGGGAGATTGTTGGGTTATGTTATATTCTTTCCACATAGTTAACACGGGGTTTGAGGGGTACCCGTAACCCCACTTTAGGTTGGGTGGACCCACCTATGGTTTTGTGCATGATTTTCACACATGTTTTTTTGGACGCGATGGTTTTTCGGTCCATGGTTTTGGATGCGATGGTTTTCGGTCCATGGTATTTGATGCTTCGGCATGTATAAATATGTATTGTAACATTGAAAGGCACATAATGAAAAATCAAGTTGGTAGTCCCAGTTTTGGGATCCAGTGGGAAATCTTTGTGTATATGTGTTTTATGTGTTATGCTATCGCATTTTTATTTTTCCTGTGATTTAGAATTCGTATGCAGGTTATTTCTGTAAGGGGTTAAAATCTACAATAAGACCATGCAAATACATCACGGAATTCCTTAAATAAGCAGGTTTTATAGACATATTTGGGCACTTCAACCCCAATCATATACGTCGATAAACCAACGGTTCTTTAACCCCTAAAATTGTTGTGTCATACCCCAAAAGATCATGGTAAATTGATTACATCATTTCCCAGAAGTTCCACCTGAAAAACCACTCGAAACTAGCCAATACTGGACCATACTGACTACTCCTAGGTCAAGGTGTGATGCATACTGACTCCTACACTAGCTAGGTGTGATGCATACTGAAGAAGCCTTCTGTGGGGTGCGATGAGTGAGAATGGACAAATGTCTGAGGCAGTTTGCTAAGTGGATGCTCATGAAGTCTCCTAGAAACTTCCTCTATGACACTTGCCTCTCTAAATTCACCTAGGGATGAGTAAGAGATTCAAGAAATATCCAAGTGGAACTAAGAACTACAAGTGGAATGACACTAATCAAAAACCCAGAGATGACTCACACCTCTGCAAACATCTATAAATGGGTCCCTCATCTGAGAGATCTAGAGGCTGAAACTTTCTAATTTGTAAAGAAGTTTTGTTAGTTTGTCTTTGAGAAGGAGCATTGTATTGTTGGTTGATCTTGCTTTTCATGAGGTGAAGAGTGCTTTGATGATGGGAGGATGATGCTGGATCATACAGCTGGGTTGTAATCCTCTCTTCTACTATTAATAAAGTTCTTTGAGTTTTCCTCCATATAATCATGTATTTGTGAATCTTATTATTTGTGAATGCAATTGTATGGTCAATGTATTTCTGATTCTGCATTGTTTATGATATTATAGATCGAGATGCTTTGATGGTGTTCTGTCACTTTGTCTGTACAAGTATTCTTTAAAGCGGGTCAAGTAGGAGAGGAGTTGCAAGCTCTATCAAGGGAGAGAGAAATCAAGCAAGGAATCAAGCAGAAGATCCAGGTTGGTCCTCTTTGCTTCTCTCTTATCTATCATACATAAAGGAAATCGCAAAGTGCTTTGATTGTTTGTTTCTAAGATAACTACCCATCCTAGTGGGACTAGCAAATCGAAAAGACACTATTTTTCCCAAAAACAAAATGGCGACTCCACTGGGGAGAAAATAGTTTGTTTGTTTGTTAGTGTTGTTTGCTTTATAAACTACAGACGGAGCCTAAAGTTAGCCAGATAGCCTTCAAACTGCTCTTGCTATGCAATTGCAACTTAGATGAATGCTGCTTCAGTCAATCTCTAGGTTGGTTTATGAATTGAACATATGATTTACAAGCATCCTAAATGCCCTTTTGGTAGCTCAATAACCTCCTAAGATCATACCCCTGTAAATTGTTTTTACTGTCCATCATAGCTCGGCTTAAATCATTGAACTTAGCTGAAAATTTTAAGAAAAAACCCACTCAGTTTGGCTCCCTGGCCAATCGCATTTTCTGTAACTGGAAGCCAGTATGCATCACACCTCCCGTGTGTAGTAGGTGAGATGAATCCCTATTTCTAAGAAGCACAGGTGTGATGACTGAGTGATACTATTTCTCTCTTAGAAATTAGGTTTTTTCCTCTTTGTTTTCAGCTCTTTCAGTTGTTTTGCTGCTTATGATCAGTATCTCATTGGTGAAGTTTCCTTCCTTTACATTGTTTAGCCTCCATTGATTAGGATTAGTAAATGTTTTTATGTATTCGTCCATCATTTACAGTCCTTTGTCAAAAGTAGCTTAAATTGAACTATCGTTTTTGATGCAAAAGTGTCGTAACTATTGTTTTGAATAAAAAAGAAGAGTGTCATAAAGTCTTCATCCTCTAGATAGTTGACTGTACTTTTTCCATTTTATTTGATTTGAATTGTTAATATTTGAAGTGTCGAAAGTAGTTTTCTATTCAAAATCAAAAACTGTTGTTTTATTCTTCCTTTTGTTTTTGAAAAGAAATTGCCGAAATGTCACTATGAAGAAAATAGTTTAGATCTGTACTTAGTTTTCCTTTCTGGCATTCTCACATTAAGGAAATGAAAAAAAAATACATGCATTTGCATTTGCATTTAGGCTGTGTGCGGAAAATGATTTAGGAAGACTACATTTAGTGTGTTCTCTTTGCTCTCTGTTGAAAGAATCATTATCTTGTTTCCTTAGTAGCTAGGATTTTCATTGCTAAAAAATAAACGACTGTTTATCATTCTAGATTGCATATTTAGGAATTTTACATCTACATCATGTGGTGAACCTTGAAAGGAAAACTTCTAAGCAAGAGAAACTCTAAAATAAATCTCAATGAACATAACGATGCTTTGGAACCTAACACAACGCATCTAGAAGTCTAGGCTAGAGACGTATTCTGGCGTCGTAAAACCTGGTAACTATCATTTTCATTGAAGGTTGGGTGATTCCTCCTCTTTTCTACAACAAATGCTAGTATGGACTTGTGCTCCCCATACCGTCGAGTATATATTGGGAGATCACAATAGGTTGATATCCTTTATCCATAGGAAGCCATGTATGCCGCCCTATGGATCGCAATGTACTGAACACAGGATTCAGGAAGATTGACTGCCATACATAAGTCCTTGGTAATTTCTCTTTAATTTACCACCAAGGTGTATATCGCAGTTTTGCAATTGGTTTGGTAATCCCTCTGTCTAGATTTCCAGAGTAGTCACTTTCGTTCCTTTTTGACTCCTTAAAAGAAAAGGTCCATCTGAGCACTTGTCACTTCAAGCTCATTAAAAATTGAAGGCGACTAGAGTTATCTTTAGCTTTTTCTTGACTCTTACAAATTGAAAAAGCAAAGTTGTGTCAAAGCATCATTAAAATTTATTTAATTCGAAATAACATTTTCACCTTTTTAATTTCGAGTTGATCAAGTAATCTACAATCATGGAAGAAAGTCAATCAAAACCCTGTCGTTCGCGAAGGCTGATGATTCAACCATCTTTGACTCTGGAGACGAAACCATTCCATTCAAAACAGTCTCATTTAACTGAGTCCAATTCTCCTGGTTTATTTGAAACTTGTGTTTCAACATCATCAAAGACTACATTTACTCCGATCATTTCTGGTGCATCTGCCTTTACAGAAGAAACTCCGCGGTTACAAGAGAACATTAGAACTGATCCTAGTGTAACAGTATACACTTCTATAGCTTAAACAACTCCATCTAGAGCTGATCCAGAAAGTGAAGTTCACTTACCTAAACATCTGGGAGTAGAGTTCCAGAATTCAGAAGGTTTCACCCCTCCAGTGTCTGTTATTGCAGAAGCTATACCTTCTTTAGCTCTAGAAATATTTTACAAACACGACAGTCTACCTCTTCCACCTGGACTGGTGGCTATAGAAGAGATTGTAGAGGATCTTCCATCCAGTACCCCATTGCATTTTGGAATTGGGATCCACTTATATCCTTCTACCACTGAAGCTAGTTCTTATAATCATCCTTCATCGCAAGTTCCTGTCGAATCGCTAGGAAATCTTTTAGATAGACTAAATATGTCTGAGCAACCATCAACATTTAGGATTGTGTCATCTGATACAGCCACAACAGAACTTCCTGCTACCACTCCAACGATGTTTGTTGGTATACCATCTGCCCTAACTAGTTATCAATCACTAGATGGAGTCCACGTAGGGACTGTTTCGAGAACATGGTCTGTTCTTATTTTTTCCTCCGGGATCCTATCTAGAATTTCTTATGTTGAAGCTCAAAAAATTGATCCTGCATACCAATTTCAATTTGGGCAACTCAGTATTCAAAGACCCATCTATCCTTTGAGCACTGGATTGCCACCATATGGGGGGCAGTATGATTTTTCATTGTTCCCTCCTGGAGAACAACCATATGAGAGCTCACAAAAAAATTCAGGTCAAACTGGAGTTACATCCAGTGGTTAGGTACCAATACTTCCTCAACAGCCAAGGGTTGTATATTTAATGCAACCAGCCTAACATGTGTCAAATATTACCACTACACTTGCTATTGTGACTATGTCACAAGTACAAACACTGCCTGTTGTATGTCAACCTCAAGTCTCTCAGGTGGAATACAACAGCCTGTTGTCTCTACGGCCCAATCACAACCTCATATTATTGCTTCCTTAACTAGAGTGACTTAGGCTCAAACAAGTACTATTACTCCACATCTTGGTCAATCATCCAGTATTGAGCAACAACAAATGCTCCAACAACCATGGCTGGTGTAATATCAACAACTGCAATTCCAGCAAGCTTACCGAGGACCTGAGCAACAAGGCTTTGTAGGTAATGGGCAACCGCATTTTCAAAACGGTTATCAAAAACCATACTATAATGGTTATGCTCATCAACCTTATCAAAGTTATCAGCATCAGATACATTATGCTGGTATGCAAAGACCTACTGCTCAGACAATCACATCTTATCCTGGGTATGCTTCGCCAAACCTAAATCAATAGTTGCCTTTTGTAGCAACTCTAGAATTACTAGATCTAAACTAGCTGACAAATGATCCAATTGCTTATGCCCTGTGATGGCCATCGATTCCTCATAAAATTCCCTCTAATATTCTTAAATTCAATGGAAATTCGGGTGAAGATCCATCGAATCACATAATGACTTTTCATTTGTGGTGTTCATCTAACACCCTCAATCATTATTTGATTAGGCTTCACCTTTTTCACCGAATGCTAACTAACCAACTTTAAACAGACAACAACCAATCACATATCTGATCATATTCATGAGTGGCGACATCATTGTCGAATGGTAAATATGTATGTTCCTAATCAACTTCTAGCTGAGTGGTTTATTAAGTCATTATTACCTTATATTACTGAAGATGTGGCGAAAGGAGGACTTGTCACTAAAGAGCAAGTCATTGGTCGTGCACAATATTTAGACTTGATCTATACTCAGTCTGGCATGCTCTATGACAAAATCCCTGATGCTCCTAGACTAGAATTTTCTGTTCCTCCCCCTCCTAAATCAAATAGGGACTCTCATGCCTGTGATGGTGTGGTTGGTACCTCAAGTATGCAAACCTTAAAGGCTCCATCTGGTAAAGCCCTTGCAATTTCTAGTCAAAAATAAAATGACAAACTTCTTCCCTTGGAGGTTAATGTCGTGTCATCTAACAAGGTAAAAGAACCAAAGCAACCAAGGGGAAAGAAAAAAGGGAAAAGTAAAAAGATGAAACAAGAAGATTCGACTCCTAAGAAACCTTCTACAAACCCTGTTGGGTGAAAGAAACCTAATCAGCCATGTTTCATATGTAATGAGAACCATTATATGAAAGATTGTCCACATCGAGCTGAGGCCAAGAAATTTTTAAAAACTTCAAGTACCTCAGCAGTATTGACTGATCCGTTTCCAACCCCAGAAACTAATCTGGTTGCTATCAATCATGCTTCCCCATCCCAAGTGCTTATGTTATCCATCTAAAAATGTCAAAATGATGCTTTGATATCGACGAGGAATAAATATTATGGGAATCCACAGATGTCGAACAACAAGGCTATAGATCAACCCAGTAGTTCAACAACAACTTTGTCAGAAGTTTTGCTGCCCATCATTCCTAAATTAACTATAAATTCGCCAAAGGGAGCAGTACATAAACTGACATTTAATCCTCATGCTCGAGTGGCATAGAATTATAATATAGTGGAAGATCTGGCTCAATCACCATCCGCTATGTCGACACTTGAAGTACTGCAAAATTGCCCCTCCCAAAAGCAGGCTTTGTTATCAGTGATAGGTGGGATTAACCCTGTGGATTCCAATATTGTGGCCTTTAACCATAAAGGATACGAACCTTAGTTACCAGCCCAACTCAGTTTCCTTATACAGGTAAAACCCCTCAACAAAACTGTTCATTGAACAATCATTGATGAGGGGGCATCTACCTGTATTATGTTAATGAGTTGCTGGAAAACTTTAGGCTCACCACCCTTGTCACGATCATCAACGACATTATAAATGTTCGATGGAAGAACATACATGCCATATGGGATATTAAGTAACTTATAGGTTGAACTTGGGGGCAAGACAGTAGAAATTGAAGTCGTGGTCATCGATGGAAACCTTGACTAAAATATCTTACTGGGAAGGTCCTGGATTTATGTTATGGCTGCTATTGTTGTTATAGACATTTTTGGGCATTGCAACCCCAATCATATATGTCCATAAACCAAGGGCTTCTAAGTCCCTAAAAGTGTTGCTTCACATCCTAAAGGAGCAAGGTCAGTTGATTACATCATCTCGCAGAAGTTATCCATGGAAAACTACTCAAAACTGGTCAAAACGGGACCATACAGGCTGCTCAGTGCTAAGGGTGTGATGCATCTCACCTGCTCAGTGCAAAAGGTGCGATGCATACTGGATATCCCTTCTATAGGGTGCAATGAGTGAGAGTAGACAAATGGCAGAGACAGTTTGCAAGGTGGATGATCATGGAATCTTCAAGAAACGTCTCTTGTGACACTTACCTCTCTGGATTCACCTAGGGATGAGTAAGAGATCATGAATCTCCAAGTGGAACCAAGAACTATTAGAGAGAGGACACTAATAAAAAACCCAACAGCTGACTCAACCCCCTGCAAACATCTATATATGGATCCCTCATCACAGAGATCCAGAGGCTATAATCTTGTATTTTGTAAGGAAGTGCTGTTGGTTTCTTGGTGGAACATCATAGTGTTGGGTGATGTAAGCTTTTGATGAGGTGAAGAAGGGATTTCATGCTAGGAGGATGACGCTGGGTCAAAACAATGGGTTGTAATCCTCTTTGATATTCTTGATATTAATAAAGCTATTCAATTTTTCCTCCACATTCCTGTATGTTTGATGATATATGCATTTGTGTGGTCAATATATATCTGGTCCTATATTTTTTATGATGTTAGATCTCTGTACTTCGATAGTGTTATGTTTCTTTGACTCTACAGGTGCTCTCTGAAGCTAGGAAGGAAGCAACAAAGATTTGTCAGAAGGGAGAGGAACCAAGCAAGTAACCAAGTGCAAGACTGAGGTTGGTGTCCTTTGTTCCCCTCTTATCTACTTCTCATAAAGCAAAGTGAAAGTATTTTTACTTTGTTTGTTTCTAAGATAGCTAGCCGTCTTAGTGGGACTAGCAGCTCCAAGTGGACACTATATTTCCCGATAACAAAATGGTGACTCCACTGGGAAGCGAATAGCTTGTTTGCTTGTCTATATTTGTTTGATTTATAAACTACAAACGGAGCCTGAAGTTAAGCCAGCTAGCCTTCGAACTGCATTTTCTATGCAAGTGGAAATTAGATCAATGTTGCTTCAGTATATCTCTGGGTTTTGTTTATAAACTGAACAATAGATTTGCAAACATCCTAATTGCCCTAGTGGTGGCTCTAGTAACTTCATTAGATCAGCCCCTATGATTTCTAATTACTGACTATCATTTGCTCGGCCTAAATCCCTGAACTAGTAATTTTTCAAGTGTCGAAAGCAATTTTCAATTCAAAATCACAAAGTGTCGTCATTATCTTCCTTTTGTTTTTTGAAGAGAAATTTGTTAGTACCGTCACTTTGAAAATATATTTCAAATTTGTACTTAGCATTATTTTTTTCATTCACACATTAAGAAAGCGGAAAACAAATACATGCATGTGCATTTGCATTTAGACTGCTTGTTGGTTTGATTTAGGACAGTGCATTTAGTGTGCACCCTCTACTCTATGTTGAAATAATATCATGTCTCTTTCCTTAGTAGCTAGGATTTTCATTGAAAAAAGAAGATTAAATGATTCTTTATCATCTTAGATTGAATTTTAGGAGTTATATATCTACACCATGTGGTGAACCTGAAAGGAAAATTTCTTAAGAAAGATCAACAATAAAATAAATTGAATGAACATAAAAACGCTTTGGAACCTAACGCACAACATTTAGAAGTCTAGGCTAGAGACGTTCCGGCGTCGTAAAGCCTGGTAACTATCGCTTTCATTGTTGGTTGGGTGATTCCTCCTCTTTGAGATGACAAGTGCCGGTAAAGACTTGTGATCCCACATACCATCGAGTATATCTTGGGAGACCACAATAGGCTATATCCTTTATCCATAGGAAGTTGTGTCTGCTGCCCTATCGATCACAATGCACTGAACACAACATTCAAGAAGATTGATTGCCATACCGTAAAAAGTATTCTGCAATTTTTCGATTGGTTTGCTAATCCCTCTGTCTAGATTTCCAAAGTAGTCTCTTTCATTCCTTTTCAGACTCCTTAAAGTAAAAGGTCCATCTGAGCACTTGTCACTTCAGAATCATTAAAAATCGAAGGTGACTAGAGTCATCTTTTGTTTTTTCTCGACTCTTAAAAATTGAAAAAGCAAGTTGTGTCAAAGCATCTAAAATTCATTTAATTCAGAATCATTTTCCCCTTTATTTTGAGTTAATTGAGTAATCCACAATTGTGGAAGAAAATCAATCAAAACCTCGTCGTTCACAGAGACTTATGAGTCAACCGTCTTTGACTCCGGAAACGAAACTATTCCAGACAAAGCGAACTCATTTAACTGGATCAAAGTCCCCTGATTTGGTTGGAACAAGTGTTCTAACATCCTCGGAGACTTCAGTTACTCCAAACATTTTTGGTACCCTTGCCACTATAGAAGAATTTTTGCAGCCACAGAGGACATTAGAACTGATCCTAGTGTGATGGTAAACACTTCTATTCCTAAACCGGCTCCATCTACAGCTGATTCGGAAGGTTTTATCCCCCAAACATCTGTCACTACAGAATCTATACCTTCTTCGGCACCGAAAATATTTTACAGACCTGATGGTCTACCTCTTCCACCTAGATTGATTGCTATAGAAAATATGGTGTAGGATCCTCCATCTAGCACTCCATTGCATTTTGCAGCTAGGATCACCCTATATCCTTCTTCATCAGAAATTAGTCTCCCGTCATCGGAAGTTCCTGTAGAATCGCTAGGAAATCTTTTAGATAGACTAGATATGTCTGAACAACTGTGGACATCTAGGATTATGTCATCTAAGACAGCAGTGACAGAACCTTCCACTACTATTCCGACAATGTTCATCGGTGTACCATCTGTCCCAACTAGCTCTTAATCGATGGATAATTCGACAAGACTTCGCCTTTTTTAGAGAATGTTAACTGGTCCAGTAGCAAAATGGTATATCGAATTTCCTAGAGCTTCATTTGATAACTTCAGCACCCTAACCACAACCTTTTTAACCCATTTTCAGTTACCCATCAGGTACGGAATGGGAACAGAGCTTCTTACCAATTTCAAACAAACGACGGCCACTCACATATCCGATCATATTCACGAGTGGTGACATCGTCGTAGAATGGTGAAGACATATGTTCCTGATCAATTGTTAGCTGAATGGTTTATCAAGTCATTGTTACCTTCTATTACAGAAGATTTGGAAAAGGGGGGAGTCATCACTGAAGAGAAAGTCATTGCTCGTGCGGAATATCTAGACTTGATCTATACTTAGTCTGGCATGCTCTACGATAAAATACCTGATGCTCCTAGACTGGAATTTTCTGTTCCTCCACCTCCTAAATCAAACACAGACTCTCATGCCAATGATGGCGTGATAGGTATGACTAGCACGAAAACCGTAAAGGATACATCAAAGAAAGCCCGTACAGTTTCTAGTCAGAATGCAAATGACGAACTTCTCGCCTCAGAGGTAAATGCCGTGTCAACTGACAAAGGCAAAGAACCAAAGCAATCAGGAGGCAAGAAGAAAAAGAAAGGGAAAGAGAAGAAATAGGAGGAGTCGTCTCCTGAAAAATCTTTTACAAACCCTTATGGGCAAAGGAAACCTCCTTTGGGGTGTGAGATATACGATGAGGATCATCGGACAAGATATTGTCCATCTCAAGCTGAGATTAAGAAATTCTTTAAGAATTCAAAGACTTCAGCGGTACTGACTAATCCGTTTCCGAACCCAGAAACCAATCTGGTTGCTAGTGGAAATGCTCCCTGGTCCCAAGTTCTTATGTTGTCCACTTCGAAAGAACAAAATGATGCTTTGATATCGACAGGGAATAAATATTACGGGAATCCATAGCTGTTGAATGACAAGGATAATGATCAACCTAGTAGTTTGACAACAACTTCAACTGAATTTGTGCCACCCATCATTCCTGAGCTAACGATAAAGCTGACAAAGGGAGTAGTACACAAATTGACATTTAATCCTTGTGCCAGAGTAGCATAGCATTATAATATAGTGGAGGATCTGGCCCAATCGTTGTCCGCTATGTCGACACTTGAGGTACTTCAAAATTTCCCCTCCCAAAAGTAGGCTTTATTATCAGCAATAGATGGGATTGACCCAGCGGATTCCAATCTTGTGGCCTTTAATCATAAAGGATATGAACCTCAATTACCAGCTTAACTCGCTTTCCTCATTCAAGTGAAAGCCCTCAACAAAACTGTTCATTGAACAATTATTGATGAGGGGGCATCTACATGCATTATGTCGTTGAGTTATTGGAAGAATTTAGGCTCTCTACCCTTGTTGCGATCGTCAATGACGTTAAAAGCATTTGATGGATGAACATACACTCCATACGGGATTTTAAGTAACTTGCAAGTCGAACTGGGGGGAAAAATGATAGAAATTGATGTTGAAGTTATCGATTGAAACCTCGATTACAACATCCTACTGGGAAGGCCTTGGATTTATGCTACGACTGTTGTTGTGTCGACATACTTTAGAAAGATTGCATTTCATTTTCAAGGAGGGATTATAATCGTCGACCAACAAACCTTTCTCCCCAATAGTTCACAAGTTACGGGAAGCATTCTGATGATCCATGGAAGCTCTCAATCGCTTCAAA
>APFE031268248.1:0-11013 GCA_000404065.3 Pinus taeda
GTGAGGATTGCTTTTGAGCTTGAGGAAGGTTATGAGCTTGTTGCCTTGTGTGTGAGAGAGAGAGACCTCTTTGACTTGGGAGATCCACTTCAAAGGTGAATGCTTGGAAGACATGCTGGCTGGACCCTCTAGAGAAGGACTCGGCGTCAGGACTTTGGTTGCACCTTACTCTATTTCCTGATTAATAAAGATAGATGACTACTCTTATGGTTCCATTTCCATTTGTCCTATGAATGATTAATGTAAATTGTATCCTTCCTGACTGATACATAGTTGTTTTTAGTAGATTTTACGCTCGTGTTTGCTCTCTCTTTGCTTGTGCAGGTGTCCGTCCGCGAGGATAGTGGAGGACTGTGATCGGCCGGAGCGAAGGAGCGAGAGGATCATCTCTTCGACAAACATAGCGCTGGAACCCAAGTAGGTTTCTTTTACCCACTTGTTAATTACAACTAGGAACCTGCAGTGTAGCATTGTTTGATTGTTGCTAGACCCCCTTTGGGCTAGTAGGGATCGCCTCTATCCGTAGAGGGGATTTACCTCTCCAACAAAATGCCTCGAGAATCACGAGTTGGTTGTAGTTGAATGAGGATTAGAGCGAGACCTCCCATTCCTAGTTCTTGATCCCAATTTAATGGATCTTCCCATTGAAATGTGGAACCTCTCCCTCCTATTATGGATCCTCAACTCCCTCTCTTTCCCTATAAATCAAACCCTATCATCTACTTTTGGTTATTTCTTGGTTGGATATTGCTTTGTTGCCTTCCTAGTGCTGAACTATACCCAAATGTTGCCCATTTGGCTAAGGAGAAAGGAGTTCTTGAAGGTTAAGGCTAGGACTTGGAAACTCACCTAAAGGAGCCTTCCAACATCAAGGATGAAGTGGTTGTAATTCTCTCTTTACTATCTTTTAATAATACATTAAGTGTTTTCTTTCCATAAATGTGTTGATTATAGCTCATTTAGTATAATACTCCTTGATTTGTTATATGGTTTATGTTGAAATGATTTTTTCCATGTACGCATTTGTTGTTTCCACGTGATTTTACTTTCATGTATTCGTCCACATTGGCGAAGAGGAGACTGAGCTTGGAAGCAAGAGAATCAAGGACAACACCAATGAATATTAGCATCAGAGTGAGGTAGGTCATCTATCCTCCTTTGTATTTACTGGTATAAGATAGGAAAGTTTGCACATATTCGTCTAGATTATTGCTAGATCCCCCCATAGGACTAGATCGATTGTTTCTATCTGTAGAAAGGATTATCTGTAGAATAAAATGGCAACTACAATGGGGAGGTTGTAACCATTCAAGCCTCCTTTTTATGTTTGGTATTTTTGATTAGTTTGACCAACCTCATTGTGATCTATGATTTAGGGTCATTTTGGGTCTGCATTCTAAGTAGTACATTCTTTAGAGTGTCAAGTCTAGATGTATATTTGGATTTCTCCTCATTTTCATAATTATTTCTCCCTCGAGGTTCTTTTATCCAAAAAAATCGCATTGTTGCATTGGAAACACGCGTTTTTACCATAAAGTAGCGTTGATCCACCTTATCAGGGTGGATTTTCAATATGAAAGTAGCATTGGTCCAAAAAATGAGATTTTTAGGGTTTTTATCATAAAGGTCTAGTGTGTCTTGATCTCTGAAGTGTTCTCGTGCTCTGTGTGCATATAATTTTCCATTATTTTTGTTGATTTATTATTGGTTTGCAAAATCCCATCCCTTTGTTTTAAGTAGTGAAAGTGAATTTTGGTTGAGGCTATAGTTATTGGGTCAATTGAATTTACTGTTTGTTTCTTGTACGTGTGGAAGCAATAATAATTTGTTATTGGTTAAAGCATTATTAGCTATTTTTAAAACCATAAAAGAAATGGTAGTTATATTTTCTTAGCTTTCATCTAAACATTTAATTTTCAAATTGCATTAGATTACATTGCATTGAAAAGTCATTTTTGGGATTATCATTGAGCATAGATTACATTTCTTAGTGTCAAAAGCTGAAAAATGCATTTTCATCCATTGGGAAGAAAAGTTAAAAAAAAATCATTTTACTTTTGGTAGGTGCATTGGAATAGTGAAACCGGAAATTCTAGTTAGGAAGCTTTATTTGTTGCATACTTGATTGTCTCATCAATGTTTACGTTTTTTCCCTACACTAGTTAACTTTCATAAAAAAGAAAAGAATCTTTTTTCGCATATTATTTGCATCATAGGTGGGTTCCGGTGATATCGATCTTTGAGCCTTAAAAATGAAACTTAATCCAAGATCAAAGTTAAAATTTACCTCAATTAACCTAAGGATCATTTGGAACATTAATGGAAACATTTAGAGGTATAGGCTAGAGATGTGTTCCCACGTCATTAAACATAGGAGTTGTCATTATTTTACAATGTTGTATCCCAGGGGTGAAATATTGTTCCACATACAGAAGTGTATCGGACTGTTCACCAGTACTTTCAGGGATATTGTAGGTGCTCCATGCATGGTAAGTATATGGGAATGCTCTTACAACACTGCTAATACCACACTTCCACATAGTGTCGTGTATATTTTTGGAGTGACCAATAGGTTTCTATCCATCCATAGGTAATCAAGTCAACTGCATCGTATACCATGATACACCGAACAAAACATTCAGGGAGATTGGTTGTCGTACATTAAGTCCTTGGTTTGTGAAGATGTATATTTTAGTTCACAGTTTCTTGTTAAACCTTTATGCCTAGTTACCCATTTTTGATTTATTTTTGTTAAATTATAAAATCAATTAATTGACCATGGGAAAATATCTTTCCTGTGGAATACTCCTTAGTAGATATTAGGTTGAGACTAATGGAAATAATTCCCATGTTAACCAACCATTAAACCCTTCTGACAGGAATCTTGGTCCTTTCTCTTCTTTTAGAAATGTTGGTGCTTCCTAAATGGAAAGGTTGTCCCTTCCCAGGTTTACCATTGGTTTTCCAATTTGCTTATTTTCGACCCCAATGCTTCTAAATATCCAAACGGCTCCTCAACTAGGTTCTCCTCCACCTGAACGGTATCAACCTTTGGTTGAGCCTAAAGTTAACTCTTTACCTTCTTCGCTTGTTCAGTCTTCTTCATCTTCTTCATATTCATCTAGTGAAAGCCTACAAGTAAGTAATTAGGTGGATAAAAATAAGAACGAAAGGAATATTAAGAATAATAAAAATAAGGAAAGGGCCAACTAAGCAACCATTACTTTAGATTCAACTAATGTTAAAAAACATTCCAATCGACCTTGTAAAGTGAAATTCCCATGCAAGCTTTGTAAGGGTGACCACCTTCTTCGAGAATGTCCTTGTATTCCCAAAATATTAGAAGTGTGGTCCACGGGTTCACATCGACCTTTGCCATTGACCTATGGATATCATGGTAATGATAAACCTTCAACTAATGATAGTAAAGCCCACGAGAAAAATGGAAAAATCAAATCTCCCTGTAGGTTATGTGAAGGGCATCATCCTATTCACCTTTTTCCTTATATGGATGAAGCCTCTAACATGTTGAATATCCTTATCACTTCTCAACCTCGTCTTCCAAATGGTCAAAAAACTTCCCTTGATCCTCCACTAGTTGATCAAGTGATTGATCAAAACTCATCTATGGTAAATACCACTCTCTCTGAAAGTGAATCCCATGAGTCCGTTTCCGACCAACCATTGGTAAAAAAAATGACTGATCTAATTTCACTTTTAGTTGATCAAATTTATCTTGTAGAGAGTGAATTTTTTATCGCTCAATTTCTTCTAGTTTCTTCAAATTCCAAAGAACTAGGGGGAAATACTCATGTTCCCATGGTGCAGGGGGTTGATCCTCCTATTCCCATGGTATGGGGGGGTGGATCCTCTAATTCCTGTAACACAAGAGAGAAGTCCTCCCATTATGATGGCACCATCTCCAAGTAGTTTAGTCACTTTCTTTGATTGGAGTCGAGTGGCAGGATATCACCTTCCTTCCTATATGCCCTTTCAAGTCACAGTACAGGTTTATAATTTAGATGTACCTAGCATAATCATAGATGAAGGCGCATATATTAGTCTTCTGTCCTCAACTACTTGGAAAGATTTAGGTTCTCTACAGCTTGTCCCCATTACCCAAAGTCTCTTAGATTTTAATAAAGGAACCAGTCAACCCTTAGGAATCCTTATGAAATTTCCTATTACTTTTGGAGGAAAAATAGTCTATCTTAGTGTGCTAGTTTTCCAAGGCCCTTTGGATTTTAATTTACTCCTCGGTCATGACTATGTTTATGTCACGAGAGTTCTTTTCTCTTCTCTCTTTCATGTCATATCTTTCCTGCATGAAGGAAGAATTGTGGTCATTCGTCAAATTTCATTCATTGGTCCTAATTTGACTCTCGATCAACCATCTTCCCTAAATGGTCCTTGTATGCAAGTGGTATGACCCCCTCCACAAGTTAATTATGTGGCAACTTATTCTGTGCCCACATCTACTGGTGATCTAGTCAGTGATATAGTGCATCATGCACTAGGGCATTAGAACCTTACCTTTCCATTAGATCACTTGACATGTATCCCTTCCAGAGCATTTTTCTCCTGTGTGATGAGAATCTCTTGGAAGCTATCACCTCTTATAGGCCATAATCAAGGTACCATGAGGATAGTTCTTTTACTATGTCAACCTCGCTAAAAAATGAAATATGTCCCTATGAGAATGATTCTTTTATTGTGTCAAGGTAATTAAAAAATGAAACAAGCTGTCATGAGCATAATTTCTTACTTGTGTCAAGCTCGTTAAAAAATGAAACAAGGTGTCATGAACATGGTTCTTTTCCTGTGTCAATCTCGTTAAAAAATGAAACAAGTCCCCTTCTAATTCCAGTCTTTGATTAGATCTCCTAAATTCCCAGTTGAGTCTTTCACTTGATCTCATAAGTGAGCCTTCATTCCATCCACCTGTTAGTAACTACTAGTCTACATAGGTGAATGAAATGAATATTGCAGGCATGTACCTTGAATTGAGTCATTATGTTGGGGGTATGCAAACCAAACCCAAGCATAGTTTATCCTTGTTTCAAGCTTGTGTAAAAATGAAACCAAACCCAAGCATATTTTGTTTCCGTTTAAAGCTTGTGTAAAAATGAAACCAACTCGAAGCATATATTTTTCCCATGTTTTAAGCTTGTGAAAATATGAAACAATATTCATGTATACTCAAGAATAGTTTCCCATGTTTCAATCTTGTGTAAAAATGAAACCATTCTCACTTTACCTCTTGTGATTGCCATTTTTATAAGCATGTTTTTGCCAAATGAGCCTTGGTTTTTTCATTCCATCGTCACCATCTCTTTGGTCGATCATATGATTTCACTTGGCTATTTTACCCTTGCCTAAGGAACATCCACACTGAGTGGTCTTATTAGCCAGCCTCCTGAACTTTACATGTTTTTCATAGTTCCATCATGACTAGAAATAATTGTTATCCTTTTATATTATTATTTCCTCCAAGTGGAGTCCTCTTTCAGCTCTTTTTAGACTCTCAAAATATGAAAAGATTGATGATCACTTATCTTTTCGAACTCGTAAAATTAAATGAAAAGACGTCTACTCAGTATAAGTTTAACCCTTTTCCAGACTGAGATAGACTAGTTATGAAAATGGAATACCTTAGTCAAACATGACTAAGAGGTTCTCTTGAATATTGTTTTCTACCTTTACAGATTCGAGAGACTATCTACGGAAAGGGATCTCTGGAGTTTCCATTTTGCCTCTTTTTCAAACTCTGTAAACATGAAAAATATGTTGAGTTACCCCTTCGTCAGACTCGTAAAACTAAAACAACGAATGACTTGTCATCATGAGGAGACCGAGCTACTCCTTCTTATGTTTTGTTAAAAATAATAGGATGGATTCATCCAAATGATGAACTTATACGACAAGCATATGGTATCCTATTCAATATTGGGATTAAAAATAAAGAGGTACTTGCTAGAAATAGTTTTGGGGGGGGGGGATGGAAGTAAACATATATCTTGTAATTCGTATAAAGGCACCATGTCACTCTTAAACATGACACTTTCCATATCTCATGTCAGGTTTGGGTTATCCTCACTTTGTCACTTGTCTTACCAGGTTTTGGAAACCATTTTTCTCTCATATGATTATATCATATTATCACGATGACCTTTATGTTGAGTCAAATGTTTCCAAATTCTGTAGTCGTTTCATTGATATGTTCAAGAGAAGTCCCATCTACAATTCAAACTACTTATACCCAATTTGACTTTTCTACCACAATCCTGAATCACTCTTGCCAACTCTGACAAATCCTAAGTTTCGTATCGATGATGTGGGAAAAATTATGGGCCTCCTTCGATTGATCACTTCATGTCGATTCCAGCTCATTATCTATGATAATGATCTAGAAATTTTGTTTCAGTACCTTGGATCTTGCGTACCTCAATGGGAGGTTCTTTGCATTCAATGATAGGTTCACATCAGTGGCCTTTGATCAAATGATTCTGTGAGTGTTCGAATTTAGTTTCATTGTTCACACTCGTAGATTGTGTTTTCATACCTTTAGATCCATTTTCATCATTGGTGGTTTCTCTCATGCCTATTAATGGTTCACATCATTGACTAGTAATCAGGTGGTTTCTACCATGTTCGACTTCAACCCATTTATTCAGTTGGTTATATTTATACTTTGGTTGGATCAGGACAGAGATGAAGACCTTGGGTTTCATTTGATAAATCCAGACTACATGGAGTTATTAAGTATTCATGATTCTACACATCATCCCTTCTATTCAGATCGTTTCATCCATGCTATGGATTCATACAAATGATACCTTCTATTTGGATGGCTACGTCCATGCTGTGGATTCATACACATGATCCCTTCTATTTGGATGGTTGTATCCATGCTGTGGATCCATTCACATGATCCTTTCTAGTCAGATGGTTGCATCCATGTCATGGATCTATGTATTGTTCGATGCTTACACTTTGATCATACTTACATTAAAAATTTCAGATATATTGTATTATGTTTGATTTGCAAGTCCCCTGACGATGGCTCTCCAAAGTCTTTGCCTTGATTTGTAAATAATTTCAGCCATCACTTCTCGTTCTAACTTCATGCTTTAAGGGGAATTTATTATAGAGTATTTTTTCGCACTCCCTGTCTCATATCCTAAGTGTCGCAGTTTGTGTCATCAATGTCACAAGTGTTGCAAAGTGACAAATCCATCAAGAACAATGTATTCACCATGAAACATGTTTAGAACCATCCCCGAAGGAAGAAGAAGGCTTTCCTTGAAGGAATTCTAAAGAAATTGTCTAGAACCTTGTTTTGCAAGTCCAACACTACTTTTAGCAGACAAAACCATGTTGGTAACCTTTTGTCTAACTAGTGACTAGTGTTGCCAGCATGCCTTTTGATAGGAAAATACGTGCTAGCCCTCTTCAAGAATTTTTTTCCTAAAATGGAGGAGAATCTTGTCCCACTAGAAGTCTCTAGAACGACGAGTTGGTTGTAGTTGAATGAGAATTAGAGTGAGACCTCCCGTTCGTGGTTCTTGATCCTACTTTAATGGATCTTCCCCTTGAAATGTGGAACCTCTCCCTCCCTTTATGGATCCTCAACTCACTCTCCTTCCCTATAAATAAAACCCTTTCCATATACTTTTGGTTAGCTATTGGTTGGCGATTGCTTAGTTGCATTCCTTGTATTGAACTATGCCCAAATGTTGCCCATTTTTCTAAGGAGAAAGGAGTGCTTGAAGGTTAAGGCTAAGACTTGGGAACTCACATAAAGCAGCCTTCCAACATAAAGGCTTAAGTGGTTATAGTGATCTCTTTACTATCTATTAATAATACATTATGTGTTTTCTTTCCATAAATGTGTTGATTATAGCTCATTTGGTATAATAATCCTTGATATGTTATATGGTTTATATTGGAATGGTTTTTTCCATGTATGTGTTTGTTGTTTCCACGTGATTCTCCTTTCAAGTATTCGTCAACATCGGTGAAGAGGAGATAGATCTTGGAAGTGATAGAATTAAGGATGGAACCAATGGATTTTAAAATCAGAGTGAGGTAGGCCATCTACCCTCCTTTGTGTTTTCTAGTATAAGCTAGGAAATTTTGCACATATTTGTCTAGTTTGTTGCTAGATCTTCCCATAGGAGTAGAGTGATCATTTTTGTCTGCACAACAATGGCTTTAATGACTAAGCTTGTAGAGACTGAATCATTCTCTTTCAAGGAAGAAGTAGAGCAACTTGTATCGGTTAATGCAATGGTGGAGGAATCTAAATCCATTATAAAGAATAATGCTTGGGAAGTGGTTTGAAGACCAACAGATAAATCAGTTGTGGGTTGGAGATGGATCTTCAAGGCAAATAATGTAGCAGATGGAAGCATAAAAAAGTAAAAGGCCATATTTTTGGTCAAAGGGTACTCTCAAGTTGTGGGGATTGACTACGAGGAGACCTTTGCTACTATACCAAGGTACTAATCCATCAAATTAATTCTTTCTTTAGTTGCACATATGGGGTGGAAGATCCACCAAATGGTTTTGAAAACAACATTCCTTAATGGAGTTATTAAGGAGTAGGTATATATTGATCAACCATAAGGCTTCGAGACTTTTAATTATGAGTCTCATGTGTGCAGACTCAAGCAAGCATTGTATGGTCTCAAGCAAGCACCTAATGCTTGGTACACTAATATTGATAGCTATCTCATCGGTTTGGGATGCACCAAAAGTGAAGCTGATGAGAAACTATATCATATATTGGCAGAAGGAAAATTGTTGATTATTTTCATATATGTTGATGAGTTGATTTTAACTGGCGATGAGTAGTTGATCAGACCTTGCAAGGAGGAACTTGCAAGGGAGTTTCAAATGAAGGAAATGGGTTTCATGCACTACTTCCTCATTGGAAGTATGGCAAGGTTGTGGGAAATTGTTTGTCTCTCAAGGCAAGTATGTTGACAAGATAATTCAAAGATTTCGCATGGACAATTGCAAACCCATGGAGACACCTCTACCGACCAACTAGCGGAAAGAGGATGACACTTCAAGAGAGGAAGTGGATGTTATTATTTAATTGGTGAGTTCACTAATGTATCTTGTGAACATACGACCAAATATGTGCTATGAAGTCAACCAGTTGAGCCAAGCTATGGTTAGGCCAACCAAATTGTATTAGAGTGAAGCTAATTATGTTATACAATTCGATGAATGGAAGAGAGAAAATACCAAGTTGGGAGTGCTTATGTTTTGATTTGGTAGAGGAGGAAATAAGGTAGAATACCATAGATAGGACTTCATGGAAGGGTGAGGATGAAGAAAAAATTGTATTGGATAGAAAGGAAAAGAAGGGAAAATGGAATAAATCCTAATACAAAACTAGAATCTAGTCAAGGGGGCAAGAAGAAAGATTTGTAAAAAAATCAAATGCTTCCATTGTCAAGAATTTGGGCACTATGCCAGGAACTGTCTACATAATAAAAAACACAAGGAAGATGAGAGACTTATGCAGGATGTGAGGGAGAATGTGGGTTCTCCTTCAAGTCACTGTAGGTAGAGAAGGTCACCAGATCGGTACACTATCTACATGGCTCTAATGACTGAGCTTGTAGAGACTGAGGCCTCCTCTTTCGAGGAAGGAGTGTATGGGTTGATGTAATGGTGGAGTATGAATCCATTGTAAAGAACAGTGTTTGGGAAGTGGTCCCAGGACCAACAGATGGATCTTCAAGGTCAAGCATGCAGCAAATGGAAGCATAGAAAAGCATAAGGCTAGATTTTTGGCCAAGGGGTACTCTCAAGTTGAGGGGATTGAATATGATGATAACTTTTCTCTTGTAGCAAGGTACTCATCCATCAGATCAATTATTTCTTTAACTACATAGGTGGGGTGGAAGATCTACCAGATGCATGTGAAAACAACATTCCTCAATGGAGTTATTAAGGAGGACTTGAATATCAAAACAACATTCCTCAATGGAGTTATTAAGGAGGACTTGAATATCGAGCAACATGGAGTTATTAAGGAGGACTTGAATATGGAGCAACCAGAAGGATTAGAGACTTTTTGACTGGGAGTTTCATGTGTGGAGACTTGAGCGAGCGTTGTATGGTCTTTCATGTGTGGAGACTTGAGCGAGCGTTGTATGGTCTCAAGCAAGCACAACGTGGTTCGTACACGAGGATCAATAAATATCTCATCGATTTGGGCTTCACCAAAAGTGAAGTAGATGCAAACCCCTCTATCATATCATGGTAGAAGATAAATGGTTGATTATTGTCTTATATGTTGATGAATTGATTTTAAATGGTGATGAGCAATTGATCAAATCCTTTGGAATCAAGGACATGGGTCTCATGCACTACTTCCTCGATTTGGAAGTTTGGAAAGGTGATGGTGAACTCTTTGTCTCTGAGAACGTATGCCTAGGATATACTTGTAGTAGAGGAATTGAATTTCCCCAAGAATGGATGATGGGTTTTGCTTACTTTATTTCTACTTATTTTACATATTGCTCTTCTAGTTTTCAGTTCATTATATGTCTCAAGACAAAAATGACCTAATTTTGATTTTTTTTTAAATTTCTTATATTGAAAAAACTTTGGTTGATTATGTTATTAATCTAATTTTTTAATAATAAACCAAGACAAACCATCAAACCATAATACATTTTATATTCAAATATTAAAAATAAAAATATATATATATTTTGTATTCAAATGAGAAATAATTTTATTAACCAAAAAATTAATAAGTATTTTCAAAAACAAAACTCTTAATCTTTTTAAATTTTTTTTTTCACAGCTTTTAATAAATTATTATATAATTATATTTAAAACAAAAACTTTGTAAATCCACAACAAATTTTCAAACATTATTAAATAATTGTATTTAAAACAATAACATTATAAATCCACAACAAATTTTCAAGATCCCATTCAAATTTAAAAAACATTCATCCAAAATCACAAATCCCATTCAAATTT
>APFE031268250.1:0-13269 GCA_000404065.3 Pinus taeda
AGGTCAGCACCAAACCATCTTGAAACCACTCTGAATTATTCAGGATTAGGTTTGATTGTGGTGTGCTGAGTGAAGAGCGTTTAATTCGTCATTTACTGTGTGAGAAGTGTGTGTAAGATCATATCATAATATTTATTTTCGGATAGTCTCTTTCCTTCTTTTTTTAAAAGTCAATGTCATTTTATTTGTTGCGTTTAATACGAGATTGGAAAATTGTTATTGTAAGCTAGAAATATTTCTTTACATCGAATACCAAATCAGATTGTGTGTCACCTCTGTCGATTTCATGCTTACACAAGGTATGTCTCTCCTAGTGTTTTGTATTCATGGTGTCAGCTTATGCTTTGAGACTCCGCCTCTATAGGATTTTATTGTGCAATTCCACTCTTTTAAATTGGTTTAAATCCAATGGAATCTTGTGGGTTTGTGCTCCAAAATACGATATCGATTTCACCTTAATAATTCGAATGATTATTATTTAGAGTAGAGGTGAATGGATATGGTGATATCGTAGCCTATTGAGATATTTCTTGTATAATCGAATTTTAAATAACTTTGTTTACAGAGGCTACATACTCATCAGGAGCAGAGGCAACATATATATATTTTTGTTATTAGCCATTCGAATCGTGATACCTGCATGTTGGAGATCCTGCGTCGATAAAGGGCAACTACATCATGTTTGAGATCGATAATGTTTCTTCCACATTGTAGTTTCCATCAGAATTTTGGTCATTCTCCAAAGCAAGATTTATTTTTCTTACTAAGGGACAAAGAAGGCGAGATCATTTATATTGGAATGATTTCTTTCATAAATTTGCTTACACAGTAAGTATATCTGCCAAGGTTGGATGATGCTTTCAGGTTTTAATTTCTTAAAATGATTTTATTACACAAAGACAGATGAGGCAGAATTAAGGCAAACTTGTTTTAATTTTCTTTGCAGAAAGAGTGGTTTGAATTCATCTTGAGTTTTCATTTCTTTCATCATTTACAATCTTCCATTTTCTTATGATTCTCAATTTGAATTGGTACACATTGCTTGGTATCTAGTTAAATGATAATTAGAATTTTTTGCCAATGGTCAAGGTTTCTTTTGCAAATTGTTAACAATTTAGGTTTTTCTTTCGTTTTCCAAATGATTTGATTGAAGTTTTTTTTCAACTGTCAGGATTGGTGTTCATGATTTCTCAAAATTTCCTTTGAAGTGTAGGATTTAATTTATTTTCTTAAGATGGATGTTCAAGTTAGACTAGGGTTTGATTTGGAAGTTGTTGGGAGCTCTCTTTGGCATTTCCAGTGTTGCGCGTCGAAGTTCACGAAATCTTGGATTGACAATTAAATGTCGATCCATTAATATGCCCTATACTACGCCCAAAATTTTGGCGCTCTTGTCGGGGAGGTGCTTAGGGGATTGACCTTGGTGACCTGTTGCATTTGGTTTGCTATTTCACCTAGCTTCTCTTGCAATTTTTTGTTCTTTGATTTTATTTCTTTCATGCATATCTTACCTATCTTTTTAAGGTTTTCATTTATCAGGTGTTGTAAGAACCCCCCTATATATATACATTACCACCGTGCTAACGAAATATACCAGTTGGCTTGTTGAGAACATCAAAATGGTATTTTGAGGAATATTCCAATGAGAAGTTTTGATGTTACTGAAGAGATATACAAATCATCCAATGATGAACTTGTAAGTGAAAAACTTGGTATTTTTATTGAACATAAAAAATAATATTATCAATGCTCTGATCTCAAAGTTGGATGATTTGCAGGAAGAACATAAGAAGGATGAAGAAGCACTACTAGTTTTTTGTTTCAACTTTAGAAAGAAGCACTTCCTTAGAAAGTCTTCACTTACTAGCCTGAAAGTTTTTAGAATTTGTAAAGAGGCTTATGCAACAAAACATTGCCCTGCACTACCAATATTACTAAAGGTACTCAGGAAATCAAGTAAGGAATCGAATCGATTTCTAGGTATAAGTCAAACCCCATTGTCATTTAATACTTGGAATAATGTTTATTATCCTGAGCAGGTTCCTCAACATGTTTATAATCTTGTAGTTTCATGGAAAAAATTTAGTCCTCCTCCAATTGAATACCCTACTTCATGGCCACAATGGCCCTCTCCCTGGACCTCATCCTCGAATCAAATATCCCCATGGACTCAAGAATGGTTTGGAGCTTTTTCTCTAGGGCGGTATTTCATGAAAAATAAATTACTTAATCAACAACAAGAATAACAATTTTCACTCACTGTACTACCAAGTTATCCTCTTCCATGGTCACAACTACTTGTGCAACCTTACCCTAACCCATACTCCAACCCAAACCCTAGACCTAACCCAAGTCCATACCTTAATCCAAACCCTAGAACTAGCCCTAATCCAAACCCTAGACCTAACCCTAGTCCAAATCCTAGCAATGGAACACATAAAATATTGCAGAAATATAAACACATAAAATGCTCAAAATAAGAGATACGCAAATATATTGTGTTCACCCAATTTGGGCTACGTCCAAAGAGAAACAACTAGTCCTTTTTATATTATGCAACAAAATGAAGAGATACAACCTACATTAGATTGATCTGTTGTACTTCCCTCTTCGCTCTCACACAATCTCCTCTCTCTTTCTCACTCAGAATACACACCACCATAGACACAATACAATTCCCTCAAATATAGCGAGGGGTTGCCTTCTAGGGCAAAAAACCCTAAATTAAAGATAACTTCTACCGTCAGATTTCTGCCTAATGAACGACCCAAATTGACTACGAAATTACAACATTTTACAAGGAAATTTAACATATATTTCTTAGCTTCGGGGGTGTTAGCACTTGAGATTTCACCTACGCTGAGATAGACAAACCTCAAAGCTACATCAAACCATTTCACCTCGTAGCTAGCCCTACGAGGTATGAGAAGGCTCTCTCGGGTCAAACTTGGTGGATTTTTCAATAGGATGAGTTTGACCAATTAGGAACAAGGATTTTAGGCTAGTAAATTAATAAGAGGGTTTGATTTAAAGTTTTTGGGTTTTTTTGGTGGCAATTGGAGGGAGTGCAATTCAGGGTGCTGGGATTGAGCTCAGTTTTTGCAGGTGGGTCTTTGGGGCAAGGTAGGAGTTTATGTTGATGCTTTTAGCTGAAAGAGATCAAGGAGGAAGGAAGAGAAGCTAAAGAGGGCAAACAATGAATTCGAATCCTCTCTAGACAGTGGAAAACATAAATTTTAAACAAAATTGAAAGCTGAGCATGGCATGCATGAATTCAAAACTTTATCACTTCTTTTGTTTAAATAGCAGCAAGAGATTAAGAAATGGAACACATAAACACACTTACAATGACAAGTAGGAAACACACCATCAACATAATAATCCACAAGAATCTACAATGAAGTCTGCAAAACCCTGGCCTTCCTTTTCCTCAAATTGCAGAGATACAAGTAAAATATACAATAGAGCTTCTCCCTCAAGAGTCCAACCATGAAAATGAGTAAGAGAAGGCATAATATAGAAGATCTAACTCCTTTACCCACCTCTAGGGGTCGAGCTCAGCTTCCTAGGAGCTGTTTCAACTAATTCTAAACTAATCACTAGATAATAGGCAGTCAAAACAACTTGCCTCTAAAACTTAGGAAACCTATCCATGCATTAAATATTTACCACTTACATCAAGGAAACTTCTAGAAGTGTTCAAGGAGAGTAAAAGTATCTAACTGCCATGAAAATTACACAAAAATCCATCATTTACATGCCTCAAAAGTCAACCAAAGTAAAAACAGTGTTTTGCTGGCCGAACTGGTCAAAACAGTGAAATTTCCCTGAGTGGTCGTGCCCCTCACTTTGACTGGTTGCGCGCATTGATAGCTCTGTTTGAGGGCCTTCCTGGTGTCCAAATCAGGTGCAAGATAGCTCATTGGAAAGGTATGTGAGTCTACTTTCCAACCCCACTAGAATTTCAGAATTTGGAGTTGATTTGACTCCTCAAAAGTCATTTCTCCCAAGGCATATTTCTGCAACTCAAAAAAGGGGCAGAAAGTCAAAATTTGCATGTATTTTGAGCTTTTGGGAGCCCAAATCTTCATAAAATATAAAACCCATCCATATGAAAGTGTATTTTTGCATGAAAATTCAAAAAATGTAGAGTTTTTTCTGAGCTGTCCCCATGTATGGTCGCGCGCAGGGTGAGACCACTCAAATAGCCAAAACCTGTAAAATGCACAAAAAATTCACAAATGACAACATTTTCTCCAAATTTCTTGAAATTTGGGCTGGGAGTCCCCAATCAAGTACCATGCTCAGTTAAAGAGGCTTTGGCCAAAATTTGGAGTGGATTGGGCGTTTTCTTTCGTTTTTGTGTTTTGGCCAACCGTGCTTGGAGCACCTTCGTTCTCACCGGTATTTTTGACATTTCTTTAAAAATATGACACCTGTGAAAAAAGTGGAAGAGGTTTTTCTTCTTTGGCATGTTATGGACAAAAACCTCTCTCAGTTTTCCAAAATTCATCTTTGACTGCTCTGAAAATCATTTGAGTGAACTTGCCCAAATGTGTGAAAAAGCGAATTTTGTCGAATGAAGCCAAAATAAAGGGGATAGGGGGCTTTAAATTCTGGGGAATTTTTGGGAGTGGGCGAGGGATGTTAGGGAATAGGAAAAGCAGGAATCTCAGAGATTGAGTGGGGGAAATGGTCCAAAAGGGCAAAACACAGGCCCAACACCGAGAAAACTGCCAAGTTGTAGCTAGAACTAGGGTTGTGCAAAATGAGGATTTGGCGGATCTAAGGGATGGGAAGTGTTTTATAAGGTACTTTAAGATAGGGAAGGTGTATGAACATCAGGATATGAGTTTTGCTGATGATTTGGCCGCCCAAGAGAAATTTCCTTCAAAACCCTAGGAGAGGGAAATGAGCTTGCCTAGGCACAACTGAAGCATGAATAAGGTATAAAATGGCTCATTAGACACTGACATGATAATGAAAACCCTATGAATGATGACAGGCTCAGCTGAATGATGAAATGGACTGACATTTGGGCAAACCCTAAACCTAATGCCTAGTGACCAAATTTTGCTTGAAGACTCACTGAAATGACAAAATTTGACCTTGACACTTCAAAATCACTTTGTAAGAGCATGTTTGATCACTAGAGGAAGGCTATAAAGACTGACACTAACACTACCTACTACCATTTCTTTGATATTTGCTAAGAAATGCAATAAGGTTATCTCCCATAGGAAACTTGTCTTCTTCCCTATTCACTCTTAAAGTAAGGAGAAGATTGCATCCACATCCATGGGACTCCACACAAGTCTCCTCCACACAACAAAAGTAAGTGGATAAGGTCATGGAAGAATATAAAGACATATTCTCCTCATCCACTAGGGTACCTTTTGCACTATCAAGTCAAGCATTCAATCAATTTGACCCCTAACACACTTCCCAATGGGCCAATCTACCACAACTCTCTTATGGGAGAAATCAAGCCACATATCCAAGAGTTGCTTCAAAAATGGCACAACATTGATCCTTGGATGATGTATAAAATGAATGGATGAAATTTATACGACTTATATTTGATGTATAAAATTATTATCATGATTATGTGGATGGCCTAATGAAGTTTGAAATTGCTTGATGATAGTTTCTAATAGAACAAATAGATAAGGTTGTAACCTAGTACTTGTGTGTGAGCTCTTCCTGGCACTTTGTTCAAAGAGTTTGTGATATTTGCATAAAATTTTATGGCTTTGATATTAGTTTTGGTTTAATAAACAAACTTAATTTCATAATATTGATTTGTTTGAGGATGATTATATTGTTTTGGTCAACATTATGTTTGCATAAATCATTGTATGGTTTGAAGCAAGCTCTAAGGTTGGTATGTACGCCTTGTCAGTTACTAGGTAAATCCTAGAAGATGTGCCAATCAAAGTGGTCCAAGGTATGCCTTTGATTTTGGTTTTATATATTGATGACCTATTCTTGAGAGGTAATGAGATTCTGATGATTAAAGTAAGTGGGATTTGGCCTCTGAGATCGAGATGGAAGACCTTTGCATGATGCACTATTTTTTGAGATTATATGTTTGGAAAAGGAAAAGATGGCATAAAGTTATTGGGCATGATAGAATACAAATCCTTAGACACCTCGATGGAATTAAATTTCAAGAATTTATGCAGAGTTATTGTTGAACCTAACATGCCAATGGAGAATTGATTAAGCATTGATGTTCCTTATAACACCCCTCTAGACATATGTTGTGCAGAGTATGACCACAGTCAATTCATGACTATGTTGCTTCATACACATTGGTTTGCTGACAAATTTTTGAGATATTTTCATGAGACAATCATTCTTGGTCTAAGATATATTACGAGAGATGTATGACTGCATGGATGCACTAATGTTGACTAGGCTTGAAAGAATTATTGACATAAAGAGATCATTTGGGTGTTGCTTTGGCTTGGAATCTGCCATGACATTTTGATGATCAAGAAATAGAAATTCGTAGCTTTAAGCATGGTCGAGGTTGAGTACATTGTTTCTAGCATGGATAAATGTGGGGAGGTTTGGCTGAGAAAACTATTTGGAGAGTTGTTCGAGAAGGTTTTGGACATGATAATGATACATTGTGACAATAAAGAGTGGGATTTGATTGGAAAAAAATCCCATATGTTGCTGGGACTGAGATATCTCCTAGTGTTGAGACAATGTTGTTGTATGAGACAAACTTAGGATTGTGATTGTTACCTTCATGAGAGGGAGGATGAATAAGGTATTCTTGTGTGGCATGAATTTATTCTAACATAATATTTGATGCAATGTCTTGTATGAATAGGAAATCAGAGGATTTTTTCTCTTGGTAATGTATGAGGTAATATGATTAAACTTTTCAGTGGGTTGTTTAAATAAGTATCATAAATGACTACATTGATATGTTTCTAATCTATAAAGAGCAGGGTTAATCGAGGACATTGAGACAAATTTCCCCCCCTGTTTGAGCTCCTAGGTAAGGAATTGAGATGTAGAGCTCCTAGGGTTGAGGGATCTCTAGACAATAAGGTATCGCCCCTATCTATCACTCATAGGGTGGAAGATGTTTCTCCCCTATCTTGGTCTAGCAAAGTATACCCTAGTTTGCATCATACCCACAAGTTGGGCTTATTTAGATTATAGCTCCCCATCTGGCCAACGGGATGAGAGAGCTTAGGGGTGTGTGATCCTTACCTTTGGTAAGTTGGGTATCTCTCCCAAGCTTATGATGCAAGGTGTTCTACCACATGACTCTTGAGGGTCATAGTTGGGAAGATCAGGAAGCAATAGGATGGATGAGATATTGTATCTCACCTATTTCTCAACTTAGGGTGGAAGACATATGCTCCCCTATGAGATGACTTAAGGTGAGAGTGACCCATATTGGATTTTGGGTTGAGATGTGCTCCCCGATGTATAGAGGTTGGTAGCTTGGAATCCCCTCCAATATCAAATTCTTCTTCTTTGAGATCCAAGAGTGTTCAATATATGAGGAAAGACACAGAGAAAAGCATAGATAAGTAGGAATGAACATATATGACTAGGGATGAGAATATATGAATAGAGATTAGTAGAGGTGAACAAAGACGACATTTGATGATGATGAGATACTTGTGATGAGACATATGTTGCAATTGGTAATTTCTCCCTAGATGAGAGGGGGTGTTAATTTGGCAGCTTAGGGACAAATTCCCTCCTTTGGACAATATTCCTCATCAAGGAAGACCCCTGCTAGCCTTTAGAAGAATTTAATTTAGTTAAGAGAAAATATATTTTAATATAGAAACCCTCATATGCAAAAAAAGGACAAGTTGACCCAAAACAGAAATTGGACACCCTTGAATGGCTATAAATACATGTCAAGTGACCCTCATTTGGAGATCATCAATCATTCTTCTTTATTTGTTTGGACCACACTGGTCTGAGGTAGGTTCCCATAAGTTGGTTCACACAGGTTCGAAATTTCAGGGTTTGAAGCTCACACGTGCGATTAGGGTTTTTGGTTCTTAGCCATGATATTTTTGGTTGGAACCGCAAACACACAATCCTATGAGTGCAATTGGAGGGTTTCAGTTGCACACACATATCTCTCTCCATACTGTTGGAACCTAGGTTTGATTTTGACAGTTGACTACAGTTGACCATAAATACCAACAGTTGATGAGAGTTGACCGCAGGCTTCTGAATCATAGCCTTTGTTGTTGAAGATATTGATCATTGTACTCTCTATTTTCTAAGAATTTTATTGGTAATCTAATGAGAAGAAGAATTTGAAGGGGTTTTCCCCCTTGTGGGGTTTTTCCCTAGTCTATAACCAATCCTAGTGTCTCTATGAATGAATATTTTTCTTCTATTGTTCCTTTATGTTCCACTACATTTATGATGATATTGTTCTTTCTATATGGTTTCATATGTTGTTGAATAGTGTTATGATTCTATGGGGTGAATTCAATATGGAAATAATGAAATGAAATTGTCTAAAGAAAAGTACAATATAGCCCTAAGAAAATTTAACATTATCTTGAATTTTTGTCTCAAAAGCCACATTCGTCACCATGACTACTTGGGGATTCCTCCTGGAATTAGATGCTATCACCTTCTCTATGGATAAGGAGACTAGATTAACATGATTATTTGGAAAGTATCTTCACCTTTCCTATACAACCCTCTTATTTAGCTAATCGAAGGTAAAAAAGGACACATCCATAACCTTGTCAGCAGTTGGAGGAACAATTCCGATTTCGCTGAACGGGAGATGGCCACTAGTGAGAAGAGGTTGTGACTAAGTTTTGGGTTCATCTACAATGAGTTCAATGGGGTCCTCCTCCTCCAACTCAACTTCCATTTCATAGGCCATTTGGTCTTCCTCCATTATCCATGCATCTTCTTCCTCCTGTTTGTTCCTCATTTCTTCTTCTTGTAGTTGCTTCCCATTGTTCATCTTCCTCTATTATTTTCCTTTCCTCTTCCTCTTTTTGTTGTTGTCTAAGAAAGTCATATTTCTTCTTATTTTCTTCTTCTTCTTTCTGTAAGCTCTCCTCCTCTCTTTTTCATTCTTCTATTTCCTTTTCTTCTTCTAACATTATCTCCTCCTCCTCCTTCTGTTTCTTTTTCTACTTTCCCTGAAATGCACCTTTGCAAATCATATCAACTTTGAACTTTTTGCTGCTCTTTGCCATTGGATCATGTTTTAGCCTCTTTCTAGGTGCTATAGTATCCACTTGGGCAGTTGCTTCCTATTGAATCTTTTCAATCTAAACATCTAGTACCTGTGAAACATGGGAGGACCCTACCTCGTCTCCTCACCAATTCTTCTTCAGTTCATTGTACCGATTCTTGGTCTTTTCATCTTCCGTAATGGTTATAGGTCCATATAGTCAATTGTATTTTATCTTGTCACAATGTTGTTTGAAATTTTTTCTAGGATCATATCTATGAAAAATCATTATTCAAAAGTGAAGACGCCTACATTATTCAATTTCGTCATCATTCGCATACCTAGCCATAAGGTGAGGGGTTTTCTAACACTCGAAACATCTTATGTATGTGTTTTGCCGTGAAGAAAACCAATCTACAATCTCATTAAGTGCTTCCTTCACCTGATTTGTCATGCAAGGAGGTTTTATATCAAAGATAACCTTGTAGACAACTACAAAGAAATGTTCATCCAACTGTGTATATACTTCTCCAAAAGTGGCTTCTGATAATAGTCTGCAATGAAAGTAGACATGTAACATCTCTTGAGTGGCCCAGTTCCACTTCATCTTGGTGAACTCATAATAGGTACCATTCAACATATAAGAGGACATGTAGAACTCTAGTGCTTGTTTCGCTTATAATGTTGTCTTGGCCTACTATATCTGAAGTTGTAGTCCATGGGAGAGGATACCATCCTAGTTGAAAACTTTACCTCTTGAGACAACTAGGTTGAGCAAGTAAATCCAATTCTCCTCAAAGTATTTTGAATTTTTCCATCTATGTAGTCTACAACACATCACCATGAGATACTAGTAAACCTTTCTCAAATATTTGGTTTGGTAAACTACACTTAGTCTCTGGCAGACTTTTGCAGGCTCTTGGCACCAATATTTGATAACTTCCTTAGTATTCATATTCTCCCAAGTTGCATAAAACTGTGGTTTCATATTTCTTGGGGGTTACCATATTGTAATGAGAATGCATGTCATGTGGATGGTAAGTAGCAATCTCATTCCTGCTTTCATTGTTAAGGACCAAATTCTTGCCATGCATGTGTAATAGGATCCATTTGATAGCTTTTGCACAAGGCATCACTGGGAATCTGTATGCAACTCTATGTATCCTAAACCTCTTGATATTTATGTACACTTCCTTGTCTTCCAAACTCTCTAGGAATTTCTTTTTCATGAAAGCACCTTTGATATCCTTCCATGAGATCTTCAAATATTTATCAATAAAGCATAGGATGTATGAAATAATAGGGATGATTAGCTTAGTAATTTCCACTACCTCCTTAGTATGAGAGAGTGATTTATTCTATATCTGTAGCACCTGCAAGTGGACAAGGATGCCTCATTGTTGCTTGAAAGTGTGTTGTACGCTCTGGAAGGGGTTGCTTTCTTGTTGGGTGTAGTTTTTATGGATAAAGGAACTATGTTTTCTGGAAGTGCACTCTAGCCAATGGAAGCTCAAAATGTTTAAATGAAGGTCAACTTCATGTCAAGAACACATTAGCAATGAAAGAGAAGAGCTTCAAGTGTTTATAAATTTTCTCACAATCAAGAACAAAAGGTGAAATGTCATGTAATGAAAAGAGTCACTAGAAACACCACTTGCGACAGCAAGATAACACTTGTAGGAGGAATTATGGATGAAAACAAGACTTCGTATATTGAAACAAATTGAAATTTTGCTAAGGAAAATAAAGGTGCCACTAAAAACGACAAAAGAAAACAAAAGCGACAAGTTGTAAAACTTACTGAGAATCCACACACTTGAGATTAAGATTGAATAAACATCTCCTTGTGGTGAGAAAATGTGCTTAGACTAGAGTGAACAATGATAATGAGAATGAATGATGAGCTGAGTAACTTATAAAAGAATTCACATGAAAATCAAGTTAGGGCATGATCACCACTTTATGATTGATGAGTGAGTTAGTTACATCAAGTGGAGAGGTATCCTATTTTCTAAGAGTGACTCATAATGCAAAGAAGAAAGGGAACATGCATGAGAAAGAATAGGGGACACCTTTTGTTGACAAGGAGTGCGCTAGAGTTGAAGATAAAGAGGGTGAAATCATTGTTAACAAGGAGTGTGCTCTCCTTGTGGGTAAGAAGTGCGCTTGACTAGGAGAAGTGTGCTTCACTGAGAGTTTGAAGTGTGCTTAGGCTTAGGAGGGCGCAATTTCCTCCATCGGTGCTTCTGTGACTACTAATTTTAGGAATTGTTCTTTTCTAGGAGGAAAAGTTGTGCTTTCATGCTTTCATGTGGGATGCATGTCAAGTGAAGAAAGATAACCACCAAGTCAATGAAAGATAGTGATTTTATTATCTTTAGAAAGATGACACAAGTGCTTTCAAAGATAAGAAGATGACACTTAGGAAACTTTGACCTAGGAGGAAAAGTGACACTTAGGAATGTTGTAAGGATAGTCGACACTTAAGAAAACATGAAAAAATAACAAGACAACACAATATATCTTGGAACAATAGTTCATGTAGGCTGCAAATTTGATTAAGGAAAAAATTTTGGAGGGTCGTTGTTGCAGTGACAACAAGTGAAAAAGGCCACAATAACTATGGAAATATTGTTCTCTTTTATTGTTAGTCCCATATAATTGTCTAGGAAGTTTCCATAAACTCTCATAATTTTTTTTTTTTTTTTAATGACTGGTGATGTAATTCCCCAATGTCTACCGCTATAACCTTCAAGTACAATTGCAATGCCCCAAGCACAATGCATAGGTAAGACGAGGTTTGAACCTATGGCCTGCATAGCAACAAAACATCCTAGTAGTACGTTCACTAGCCAATAAGCCGCACCCCTTTGGGTTGACATAAACTCTCATAACTTATGTACATTGGTATGTTTTCCTTTATTTGAGGCCATTTAGCATTGTGAAACAAGATTTTTTGGTTCATATTTATAAGAATCATTTACAAATATACCAATATGACGATGGCATAGATATTGTAACTATCCCCAAGAGTTAGCAACATTAAAATCATGAAAATCTAAATGAAAATATGAACACCTCGAAGTATATATATAATCACAAAATGCATGACTTAAATATTACATCAAATAAAGAGAAAAGGTGAGGGTGCCAAATTTTAGTTGGATGCATTTATGATAGGAAGTGTAGAGAGTGTGGAGGAAAAAGTATGTCTCACAAAATCATTCATTGACAAGGATTCAAATTATGTATGTATATTTTATCCGAAGTGTGTTCAAGGACAAGGGGACCCAAGATATGAGAACCATAGGAAATTATTCTCCTAGCACTTGACGCCAAATAAAACAAACTTGTGATATGGTGTTGGCCTTATTATGTTACCAGTTTGTTCTATTCAAAGAAAAGAGTATCTCTTCCCTTGTGGGAATGACTCGACTGGTCCTGGGTGAGTAGTTCTATGTGGTCTCACTAATTTTGTGTCTTATGTGTCACTCACTCTAATATTTTCCTGTTTAGTGTCGTTTAATATCAATCAAGTGTAAAATTTGGTTGAAAAAAGGTAGTCAGTTTGACTACATAGGGTTTAGAAGAAGATTGTAGGGTTTTCTAGTTGCATGTCACAGCCTCGTCCATGTAAATATCCAAACGCATGTAGTCGATGTCAAATGAAGATGGATAGGGCTCTTACCAGTTCATGGAAAAGGTATTGGAATCTCCCCCTCATCTAGTAGTATATCATTGATATGGGGTGAAAATGAAATGTTCCTTAGATTCCACATACTACAAATGGCATCGCAAACATATTCTCTCCCCTTGTGAGATGCGATTGTCAGACTCAATTAGAAGTTGATGAGAGATTATCCTCGAATTGCATGAGTGGGAACCTTAAGGCCATGACACCAATGATGCTCAATATAGTTAGGATGCACAATAAGATCATCCATCAACTACATAAAATGTGCAGAATAGATGGGTATCTCAAGACGAAGAGCATGTACGTTGTAAAGGAGAGATCCAAGTTTCATCAATATGTTATCAATAAATATAGCCTTAGATCGTCTTATTCATATCCT